>JBAMBO010003399.1:0-18971 GCA_037044535.1 Lordiphosa magnipectinata
TACCCATGAGCTTTTGTACATGTCCAATGCACTCGTCATTGATCACTGTGCACTTGTCGCCGTTTGGATCACTGTTCAGGATGCCAAGAAATGTTTTGGTGTCGCCGTCGCCAACGTAATTACTATACATTACTCCAAATTTCTCGATGGACCTTGAGAACATTTCCACAATCGAATCAACTTCCATTTTCCCGGCAGAACCTGCGTGATTCGAAGAACAATTTTCATTATGGTTTTCATACCAATTTTCAAACTCGTCGTCGTTTAATGTATTTTTCATCATGGCACAGGTATGACAATATCCGCTTTTAACGTCGAGATCGATCACTTTGCCACTGTAGTACCCAATAAGTGTAGTTACACCGTACAATGAAGTACATATATTTCTGACTTATAATAAAAATTTCATTTGTTTGTACGCAGATATCTATGGGAAGGCGTTGTCGAATGAAGTTGGCTTGTTTCTATGATTTCTTTACTAAGGTCTGAGCTACAATTTTGTTCTGTTATGATTGGCAAAACTTTTAACGGTTCCAAAAATATGTTGGAAAAATGTGAAAAAGGGGGGGAAAACTTAGTGTTTTTTCGAAATTTTTGTAATTTTGAGCACGAAGATGTGTTTTTTTTTGATTTTTATTAAAGGAGTGTTTTGTTGGCCAAGTCAAGAGGTACAACTTAGCCTCAGACATTAGGGACATATTCCAAATGGTTTCGGATCTATGAGTATGAGAAAGAATACATTTTCTTCCAAAAATCCAAACATGAGCCAAAAACTTCAAAGTGGAATACAAAAAAATGGCAGCTAACGAGACCAAATCCAGTCAGGGTTTTTGTACTACCATCATATCCTTTCGAAAATTGTATCAATTTTTTGAAGTTGAAAAATGTGTCACAGTGTTATAGCTGCATCATTGGTTTTGTTCTATCAGCTCTTGTTTCCAAGATTTGGCGGAAAATTTTGTACTTTTGGCACTCTAGAATTTATGGAGGACCCACTAGGCATAAATATAAGGATGTATGAGCTATTTTCGACAGAGCACAAATCAATGCATCTTTAAAAAATCAAAGTAGCTATATACATAAGTACAGCAGAGTGTCCTAATTGGCAGACTACTCTCGATGAATGACAATTTTCTCAATATAAATCCCCCCCTCTTAGACCAACAAATGCTCTAATTATGAAAATTTATTGCCATTTATATCAGCGTGTTTGGCAAAGCCATAGTCTGTTTAAAAGCAAAATACATATTAAAATTTATGGAAGGAAAACTAGATTGTCACCCTAAATCTGTATAGGAACTGTAAAGAGGCTACTTGTTGCAGCATAAATTGTTATATGTTTACATGTAGATCACAAATTGTATGTTGATTCAAGTAGCCTTTTTACAGTTCCCATACAAATTTTCAGTGGGAATCTAGTTTTCCTCCCATTAAGTGAAATAGAAACAATTATTCCTAGTAAACATATTCCTAAATGAAGTTCTGGGGAAAGATTGGTTAATAAAATTGGTCTAAGCGTAGAAACTCCTCAAAAATCGTGATTCAAGTTAATTATCGTAAGCCCAGCTCACGACTTGCTTACCACACCTAATGTATTTGGCGCGCACTGGTCACCCCCAAATCAATTGGTGGGTGCATTTTTTTGTTACTCTCGCACGGTCACATTGCTTGCAATATCGTGCTGCCGTCGCGTCGCGCAACTCGAAAGAAAAACGAAAAGTTACCATTTGAATAAGGAACGCGTCTCCCCGCATATCGCCTGGCAAATTTTTAGTGGGAAAATCGATTGAATTCCTTAACAAATTTGTTATTTCAAGCTGGAAATAATCATTTGTTGTTGTTTTTTTTTACGAGCCAAACAGCGATCGCATGCTCAGGCGGCAAAAGGCGGTGGTGGTGGTGTGAGAACGTGAAAATAGCAAAGCACGCCAAAAAAAAAGAAGCAAAAAGTTTGTTAATAATATAAAACACAAAATACGAAAAAAAAAATTTGCAAAAAATATATAGCTATAGATATACATTAACGAAATACAACAAAAACAAGGCAGAAACATTGAACATTTTCATTTGAAGACAAAAATAAACCAAACAAATCCAAGACCGCTAGGCAACAAGAGAGAGGAAGAGAGCGGGAGAGAGAGCGCGTCATCGATATTGGTGCTGCTGCTGCTTGCTTCTTCATAAATTGTTTACACGAGAAGCGTGTGTATAATTTTTGCCGCAAACCAGACACACCCTGAGCACCCCCCCGCGCCCCAAAACCCCCCTCCCTCACTTATGCCCTTAGCCCTGAACCCTGTGTGCGTGTTTAAAACTTACAACAACAACAAGACTATTGACCGCTTCTGGCACTTCCTCTTCCTGCGCGGCGGCTGGCCAACACATAACGTACATACACAAATACCATGGTAAGTAACAAAAAAAAAAGAAAAAAAGAAGGAAAATCAGGCCACAACACAATCACCTCTCGCCCATTTAGCACTCAGTTTTTTTTTGTTTGTTTGCCGCTTGCCTGCAAGGCCAACCCATTTCCCGCCTATCCGCTAAAAGGTTCATTTGTACATCTTGGCAACAATTGGGATCTTATCAGAAAATATTGGAATATATTAACAGTAAAACGAAATGTAAACTCCTTGAATTGCCATTCACGCGGTTTTGTGGACCCATTTACACTGGCTTGCTTTAGTTGCAGTTTACAGTTATCTTTGAGTTGCGAAACTCCTTGAAGGTGTGCGTTCACACTGTTTGTGAAACCGTTTACACGGCCTTAATGAAAATGTAAACTAATTTTTTTTGTATATATATAATTATCGTGGGTTTATTTTCACTTATTACTTAAAAATTATGGCCTACTCCCCTAGGGAATTTGAAATTTTTTGTTTTATGAAATACTCGATAATCTCGGGCAATAAATTTGCTCATTATTTTTCCATTTGCTGAGGACTACAAGATAAGCCATTTATCGCTCTTAATTTAAGACTGCAACAACAAATTCTATTTGATTTGATTTTCCGCATAATGTTTCCCCTGGGTCCCGAAGTTTTAATGCGTTCCGTGGATAACAATATAATAGAACCATTAAGAATTTAACTCATTTTATAATTTACTAGCATATAACCCGTCGCGATCAGTATAGGCCAGAGTTCCCCAGCGATAGCCCCTGGGGCACGAACATACTCGTCAATTCACACCTAATGCTTGCCGAAGTCATGCATCACTGTGTGTTAGACAGAGAGACACAGTCACATTTTCGCGCTCTCTGCTTGGGGAACCCTGGTATAGGCTGATGAAGTCGATATCAGTATCAGTTTGAAGTCAATGGAGAGAGATAAATATTAATTGACTCTTGAACACACTCCCACCCTCCATTATTTTGACTTTACTTACAGAATTTCCAAAAATTGGAGCATAATATTTCCATTTATTTGACCTAAAGAGATTACAAATTGAATTTTATTCAGATCGGCCTTCATTACTTGACTTTGCTAGTGCGTTTTCCAAAACTGCAGCATAGTTTTCCGTTTATTTGATCTAAAAGACTTCATTCAGATGGGCTAGAGAATAACAACTGGTCTTGAACACTCCCCCGCATTACTTTTTCACACCTTTGTGGTAAGTTTCCAAGACTGAAGCATTTTTTTCCACATTTATTTGTCGCATAGAGCTTACAAACCGAATTTCATAATGCTAGGATTCAAAATGTGGTTTAACATTGAACCCGCAACCCATTACCCACCGTTCTGAGTGAATTTTTCAATATTGGGGAAATCACATTACAAATTATTTCGCATACTATACTTGCAAACCCAGTTCCAACTCATTTGGATGAAAAATAGTGATTTCCATACAAAATTTTCCGGTCATTTTCACACCCTAGGGGCGGATTTTCCAACAACGGAAACTGGAATCACAAATTGTTTAACATTCTATCCTTACAAACCAAATTTCAAGTCAATCGGTTGAAAAATAGTATTTCGCATGCACAATTTCCACAACCCGGGGGCGGATTTTCCAACATTAGAAAGTGAAATCACAAATGAATTCGAATTCTATTCTTACAAAACAAGTTTCAAGTCAATCAAAATCAAAATTTGTTTTTGCATGAAGAATTTTCACAGCGCAGGGGCGGATTTTTCAACATCAAAAAATGATATCACAAATGAATTCAAATTCTATCACTATAAACCAAGTTTCAAGTCAATCGGATGAAAAATAGTTTTATGCATGTAGAATTGATTCAGCATTTTCAAAAGGACGCCGCACAGTGTAAGATTTTGCCCATCTAGGGGGACATAAATCAATTGCGGCCGTAGTATAAGAGATATCGATTTGAAATGGAAGAGTTTTATAGCCATACGGCAGTATGTTTCTAAAATGAACAACATCGGACTAAAACTACTCCCCCCACCCATACAACATCGCATGTTTCAGTTATAGCCAGAACACGATTTTTATACTGGGACTATACGATATAGTCAAGCGATTTTGATAAAATTTTTTGTAGAATTGTGTGATAGCATTTAATATTTATAAATGCCATGTTTGGTGACGCTATCACTAAAAACAAAAAAGTATTCTCACTAGAACTAGTTTTTGGCACGAACGTTCCTATGGCAGGTATATAGTCGTCCGATTTTGATAAGACTTTGTAGAATTATGTGAAAGCATATCATCTTAATAAATACTAACCTAGCAGACGTTACCTTTGAAAATACAGAAGCTTTTCTCACAAAAAATAGTTTTCCGACCGATCGGTGCTAATGCAGCTACACACCTGATCATATTAATAGGTACACACATCAACTCTGACTTTAAGGTAACAGAAAACAGTTTTATTCATTGTTTCAAACTTAAAATTTGTTCTCATTGGTTCTTAAACTATTTGTTTTTAATAAAATAAACTTAATTGTAACATAGAATAATAATCATTTGTGTTTCAGATACGTTTTCAGTGTGATCATAATAATAGGTACACTTCATGTGTTGGTAAAAAAAAAAATTTTAATTTCCATTTTGTGTTCTTTTTTTTAGGTAAATTAGTATTTCCTAACTTAGTATCCAGTGTATCCAACTCTATTTTTGGCTCTCTACCACAGTTTTTGGACACCTTCCCAAAATTTTGGTTTATTTGAAAATGAATGCTTTGCCAATTTCTTTTTTAAGTCTCCCCACAAGTTTTCAATGGGGTTAAGGTCGGGGGATTGGCTTGGCCACTTCAGAACGTCAATTTTTTGGTCCTCGAAAAATTTAGATAACAGCCTTGATGTGTGTTTAGGATCATTATCTTGCTGAAATACCCAACGTAATGGCATATTTTCCTCAGCATACGGTACCATAACTGTTTCCGATATGGATTTGTACTCTTCAGCATTCATTTTGTTCGTAGTCCGATAAATTGGACCTACGCCGTACCAGGAGAAGCAACCCCATACAATTATGTTGCCACCTCCATGTTTGACTGTTTTTTTTGTAAACCGTGGATGGAATTCCTTTCCATTAGGGCGTCGAACATTCCTTTTACAGTCATTCCCAAACAAATTAATCTTGGTTTCATCGCTCCATTTTTTCTCCCCGGTGCATCCTACCCAGTCTATGTGGTCTTTTTGCAAAAGTCCCTCGCATAAGTGGGACTTTTCTGGCAATTCTTCCTGGTAGGTTGGCATCTTGTAGTCGTCTTCGGATAGTTGGAGCACTAACTGAATTCCCAATTTCGGCTGTAATAGCCTTCGATGACTTAAATGGGTTCTTTTTGCTCAAAGTTACTATGTAGTGGTCAAGGGTTTCTGTTGTTTTTTTGTGGCCTTCCCCGGGTTTCCTGTCTTGGTTTTCTTTCCAATGCATTTTTAACAAAATTATGAGACCTGTTCATTAATTTGGCGATGGCTCGTTAAGATTTGCCTTCTTTTCTCAGACTAAGAACCAATCGATCTTCTTCTTTAGTTCAATGAGAATTTCGACCTATTTTTTCTAAAAAAAAATATTATTTAATTCTCTGTATTGACAGGAGCTATACTTAATTTACCTTTAGTTACCAAAAGATCTCTGATTACAAAATTATTCACTTGATACTTGTGAGAAACGGAGACTGTACCTATTATTATGATCAGGCGAAATGTGTGGTGGACTCGCAATTTATAGAAAAGCTTTGATATACGGGGCAGCCCCTCTTTCAACTCTTTGTCACAGTGTGGCCAGACATTGACAACAACAAAAAAACCAAAAATTAAAAAGTTGTCAACACTAAAAGTACGAAAAAACCATCTATAATTACAAAATTCCGGTGTGTACCTATTAATATGATCAGGTGTATATGCTAATATATGATAAATATATAGCCTACATGTATTTCAAGACTTCGGGCAAAGTTTGGTAAAGATAGCTTTTAAACTGACGACGTAGGTAGCTAAAAACATGCGAATTACACTTGATTTTGTTCGAAAATTGGTCTTATAGTAAAATGAAAAATTAAAAATGGCGAAAACATGCGGACGGTTTTTTTTTTTAAATGATCTGGGTATCTATCCGCTTGTCCTCCATGTGGTGGCATCACCAAACTCGATGGAACTTACAAGTTGGAGTCCATAAAAGCAACAAGATTTTTTCCAATTTGCCTAGTTTTTAGATGTTTATAAAACAAATTACATAAAATGTTCCAGTGAAGCTATTAAAACCCGGTATTGAAAATTTTGTAGTTATACTATTGAAGAATAAGAAAAAAATAGCTCTTCTTGGAAACAAGACACTCACGACTAAATTTTAATCAGTTTAATTTTATGCCTGATGCTGTCAAATAGAATTTTTCAAGCGTTGCAATGTGGCCTGCTTAATGACTATTTTATAGCTGTTAATGATATTTCCACTCTGATATTGGTTTAGGTTCAGAGGTCGCAAAAATCGGTCCCCCGTTTGCCTTTGTCAGAAAACGACAGCTTTCGTGCGAACACATTGAAAAGAGGTACCGAATCAATCTTTAACTACGCTCTCTGCTTCTATTTGGTTGTGAGAGGAGAGAAAATCATTTTATTGATTTTATTTCCTCTTAGGTCTTTTTGGGACCGTTTGGCCAAATTCCCGAATTCAAAAGGTCTTCTTCGTATGTATGCATCGGTGTGTAAGGCTCGGCTAATATGAATGTATGCGACGAATTATATTCGCTCTCTCGTTCTCTCTCGCATAGACTCTCTGCTTATGGTAAGCTCTGGCGCAACTCTTGAGTCTGCAACCTTTGCAAATAACATTTTGATAGTTTGGTCTTCGAGAAGCACGCAATTTAAGACCAATTGACTGAGTTGGGCCTGTTATTCGGTTGCTATCAGACCGATCAGTGCTGTGTGGTCAACCACAGCCACTTAACAGTGAGCGCGATAACAGAACACATTCGGTTGCGGGAAGTTCGAGCAGAGCGAACTCTAAAAAGGGTTGACAGTTATTTACGAGCTATGGTTTATTTTCATAACAAATGGATATTTTTGTAACATTTCAAAAAAAAAAATCATTCAATTTGGTGCACTAGATAGGCAAAATCTTACACTGTGCGCCGGTTTCGTTCGTACGGTTCGGCTTATTAGCTAGATTAAGCGGTTTGGTTCGGTTCAAAACTGGTTTGCATACCTGGATTTGAGTCTCAGGCGTATTCTTCTTGTCTTCTTGTGGCCTTGAACCCCCTGTATTAGCTCCTCCAATGAGAAACTTGCTTTCAAATTGAATTTTATTTCCAATTTTAATAGTTTTGAGGATCAAAATATACAAATCTAGCAGAAAACATACATTTCAAACGTTTTCATTTTATTAAAAAAATTTTTGCAGAAAACTGGTTTCATATCTCCTCCTTTTAGCGAAATTGCAGCTTTAAAATTTCATAATTTACATGAAATTTCTTAACGTTACTCACACATTTTTGCATATCAACTTAAAGCAAATCATATAGCCATACTACCGTGTTCACTTTCTCAAAATTTTTTGCATGCTTACCGCAAATTCTTTATAGCTATGTGTTAGCACAGGCTAATGTTTTGATTTTGTCTTATGTAGAATATTTAAGAAATTTTGCTATTTGGAGACTAAATTTGGTCCAAAATTCGTTTTCAAATCGCAAAATGTTTGTGAAAGTGGAAATGAGAGCAAGTCTGTTAAAGTGTGAACGATTTTTAGCATGAAAAGCGAATGTGAAATAGGAAACGTGACTTCCTACACAAAACATACACACACACAAGCAACAAATTTGACTTTGCCCAGTAAGCAAATTACCGGTGCGAGCGATATTTTGTTTGTACCGTGTACATATGTACAATGTCTGTATATACTTACATTTCATTTGTACCTACAATTAACGTACGCTGATTGTGTACTGAGGTGGCGCTTATCTACGACGTACACACACACACACACCCACTAACAGTTAGATGTATGAGTGTGTGCGATAAGAGGTCTACCTCTTTTTGGGCGCGTGACTAGACACCCTATTTAAGGCCCAGCCAAATGGACAGACACCTGTTTCCCAATGTCGTCGCATTGCGTCGCCTTGTTGATGACGAAATTTAACTAAATGTACCCAGGCATATGTATAGGTATGTATGTATGTATGTACCTCCATGTATATCCTGCTCCCTATGTGCATCTCTCTCTCTGCTAAAGTACGTAATCAACGCCCCATGTGTACTTTGATAACGTATGTATTTAATTTATTATTATGACTACACACACACACACACACAGCAAGATATACCTACCTACCTGTACCGCGTTAGTTACACACACTTTGGCTAGGTATATTGCACTATCCAGGTTTCAGTGTACCGGCGACTGCCTTCGAAGTTCGAAGCTCCACAAAACGAACGAACGAACGAAATAATAATAAAAACAAAAACAATTGAAAGCCGGCATGAACTGTTGAGCGACAAAAGGGGGAAGACGAGCAGGTGGGTACACACAATAATAACACCTGCTGGCCGCAGACCACCCCCCCCGCACATCCCACTCAACTAAATCTCAACATTCTGAGAGACCCTTACGTGACCCCCCTTCGTAATGGATTTTTGCATTGACTGGACATGTTATGTGTGTGTGTGTGTGTGTGTGCTTGTGTGTGTTTGTATTCTTTATGATGGTTGGTTGTTATTTAATTGCTCGACTCTATTGACAATTTGATACAAACAACAAAAGCAAAAGTTCAATATTTAAAGACAGAGTTAAGGAAGGGGAAAACTATTCAATGATTGAATCACAAATTCTATACATGTGATTGATATTTAAAATCAATTGAAACCCCAAGAACTGTAAGGCAGTTCAACTTCTCTAAAAATTACCAACTTGTTTGGGCTTATTTAGTACTAAATGATATGGATACAACTTGGTCACACTGAAATTGACATTAGCAAGTGGGTAACAGATGTTTGAAACCAACGGTTTCGGTTCAATTGAAGGGTTCACAGTTAATATTTTGTATTAGCAGTTCGAATTTCTTAATATTATGCTTGCTAATTTGATTTGATAATTGATAAGCAATTTAGATATGATCAGCTTGTAGAAGCATAATACTGGTTACATGGAATCCGTAACGCCCATTGTGATTAACCTAGGTCAAAATTTGAAGAAGTTATAGGCATATTTGGGATGGTACAACTTCTTAGAGACCGGAACAGGTCCTAACATCCCGATTTTAACAAAAAATCAGCTTTAAGAACTATAATACACGGTTTAAGGAATACGCAACGTACATTTTTATTAACCTAGATTAAAATTTGACAGAGTTATACGCAAATTCAGCTCAAATGTAGGTATATTGGTCCTTAGAAGATAGTTTACGTTCCGATTTTATAAAAAGTCGGTTTGTAGACGTATAATACTGGTTAAAAGTAATCCATAAGTTACATTTTCCTTAACCTAGGTCGTAATTTGTAGCTGTCTTAGGCATATTCAGTTTTTATACTGGTATGTTGGTCTTTAAAATGGGTTTTAAAGGAATCGTACACCCTCTTAAGGAACTTAATGTCCAGATTTAAGTTTCAGTCGTTTGGTAGTAGGTGGTAAGAAACCAATAACGTTCATTTTCCTGAATTAGTTAAAAATTTGTAAAAGTTTTTGGTATTTTTTTGGAAGGTACTTTGACTTAAGTTACTTTAGGACCCATTTTAGTTAAAGTCTGCTTATAAAAGTATAGTACAGGTCAATATAGGTATATACCTAGCCAAAGTGTGTGTAACTAACGCGGTACAGGTAGGTAGGTATATCTTGCTGTGTGTGTGTGTGTGTGTAGTCATAATAATAAATTAAATACATACGTTATCAAAGTACACATGGGGCGTTGATTACGTACTTTAGCAGAGAGAGAGATGCACATAGGGAGCAGGATATACATGGAGGTACATACATACATACATATGCCTGGGTACATTTAGTTAAATTTCGTCATCAACAAGGCGACGCAATGCGACGACATTGGGAAACAGGTGTCTGTCCATTTGGCTGGGCCTTAAATAGGGTGTCTAGTCACGCGCCCAAAAAGAGGTAGACCTCTTATCGCACACACTCATACATCTAACTGTTAGTGTGTGTGTGTACGTCGTAGATAAGCGCCACCTCAGTACACAATCAGCGTACGTTAATTGTAGGTACAAATGAAATGTAAGTATATACAGACATTGTACATATGTACACGGTACAAACAAAATATCGCTCGCACCGGTAATTTGCTTACTGGGCAAAGTCAAATTTGTTGCTTGTGTGTGTGTAGGAAGTCACGTTTCCTATTTCACATTCGCTTTTCATGCTAAAAATGCGTTCACACTTTAACAGACTTGCTCTCATTTCCACTTTCGCAAACATTTTGCGATTTGAAAACGAATTTTGGACCAAATTTAGTCTCCAAATAGCAAAATTTCTTAAATATTCTACATAAGACAAAATCAAAACATTAGCCTGTGCTAACACATAGCTATAAAGAATTTGCGGTAAGCATGCAAAAAATTTTGAGAAAGTGAACACGGTAGTATGGCTATATGATTTGCTTTAAGTTGATATGCAAAAATGTGTGAGTAACGTTAAGAAATTTCATGTAAACTATGAAATTTGAAAAGCCTGCAATTTCGCTAAAAGGAGGAGATATGAAACCAGTTTTCTGCGAAATTTTTTTTATTAAAATATAAATTTAATTGCCAAAATGAATACGTTTGAAATGTACTGTTTTCTGCTAGATTTGTATATTTTGATCCTCAAAACTATTAAAATTGGAAATAAAATTCAATTTGAAAGCAAGTTTCTCATTGGAGGAGCTAATACAGGGGGTTCAAGGCCACAAGAAGACATGAAGAATACGCCTGAGACTCAAATCCAGGGATGCAAACCAGTTTTGAACCGAACCAAACCGCTTAATCTAGCTAATAAGCCGAACCGTACGAACGAAACCGGCGCACAGTGTAAGATTTTGCCTATCTAGTGCACCAAATTGAATGATTTTTTTTTTTGAAATGTTACAAAAATATCCAGTTGTTATGAAAATAAACCATAGCTCGTAAATAACTGTCAACCCTTTTCAGAGTTCGCTCTGCTCGAACGTCACCGCAACCGAATGTGTTCTGTTATCGCGCTCACTGTTAAGTGGCTGTGGTTGACCACACAGCACTGGCTCGGGCTGATAGCAACCGAATAACAGGCCCAACTCAGTCAATTGGTCTTAAGTTGCGTGCTTCTCGACGACCAAACTATCAAAATGTTATTTGCAAAGGTTGCAGACTCGTGAGTTGCGCCAGAGCTTACCATAAGCAGAGAGTCTGATGCGAGAGAGAACGAGAGAGCGAATATAATTCGTCGCATACATTCATATCAGCCGAGCCTTACACACCGATGCATACATACGAAGAAGACCTCTTGAATTCGGGAATTTGGCCAAACGGTCCCAAAAAGACCTAAGAGGAAATAAAATCTATAAAATGATTTTCTCTCCTCTCACAACCAAATAGAAGCAGAGAGCGTAGTTAAAGATTGATTCGGTACCTCTTTTCAATGTGTTCGCACGAAAGCTGTCGTTTTCTGACAAAGGCAAGACGGGGGACCGATTTTTGCGACCTCTGAACCTAAACCAATATCAGAGTGGAAATATCATTAACAGCTATAAAATAGTCATTAAGCAGGCCACATTGCAACGCTTGAAAAATTCTATTTGACAGCATCAGGCATAAAATTAAACTGATTAAAATTTAGTCGTGAGTGTCTTGTTTCCAAGAAGAGCTATTTTTTTCTTATTCTTCAATAGTTTAACTACAAAATTTTCAATACCGGGTTTTAATAGCTTCACTGGAACATTTTATGTAATTTGTTTTATAAACACCTAAAAACTAGGCAAATTGGAAAAAATCTTGTTGCTTTTATGGACTCCAACTTGTAAGTTCCATCGAGTTTGGTGATGCCACCACATGGAGGACAAGCGGATAGATACCCAGATCATTTAAAAAAAAACGCCGTCCGCATGTTTCCGCCATTTTTAATTTTTCATTTTACTATAAGACCAATTTTCGAACTAAATCAAGTGTAATTCGCATGTTTTTTGCTACCTACGTCGTCAGTTTAAAAGCTATCTTTACCAAACTTTTGCCCGAAGTCTTGAAATACATGTAGGCTATATATTTATCATATATTAGCATATACACCTGATCATATTAATAGGTACACACCGGAATTTTGTAATTATAGATGGTTTTTTCGTACCTTTAGTGTTGACAACTTTTTAATTTTTGGTTTTTTTTTTGTTGTTGTCAATGTCTGGCCACACTGTGAGCGAAGAGCTGAAAGAGGGGCTGCCCCCGTATATCAAAGCTTTTCGATAGCATCTTGCGAGTCCACCACACATTTCGCCTGATCGATAATAAATAGGTACAGTCTCCGTTTCGTACTACAATTGTGGAAGTGAGTTATTTTGTGATCAGTGATCTTTTGGTAACTAAAGGTAAATTCAGTATAGCTCCTGTCAATACAGAGAATTAAATAATTATTTTTTTTCAGAAAAAATGCGGTCGATATTTCTCATTGTACTAAAGAAGAAGCTCGATTGGTTCTTAGTCTGAGAAAGGAAGGCAAATCTTTACGAGCCATCGCCAAATTAATGAACAGGTCTCATAATTTTGTTAAAAATGCATTGGAAAGAAAACCAAGACAGGAAACCCGGGGAAGGCCACAAAAAAACAACAGAGAGCCCCTGACCACTACATAGTAACTTTGAGCAGAAAGGACCCATTTAAGTCATCGAAGGCTATTGCAGCCGAAATTTGGGAATTCAGTCCGTGCTCCTGACTAGCCATCCGAATACTACGTATGCCAACCTACCAGGAAGAATTGCCAGAAAAGTCCCACTCTATGCGAGGAAGATTAACCGTCTTTTGCAAAGGGACCACAAAGACTGGGTAGGGTGCACCGGGGAGAAAAAATGGAGAAACATATTATGGAGCGATGAAACCAAGATTAATTTGTTTGGGAATGACTGTGAATGGAATGTTCGACGCCCTAATGGAAAGGAATTCCATCCAGGTGGCAATATAATGGTATGGGGTTGCTTCTCCTGGTACGGCGTAGGTCCAATTTATCAGACTACGAATAAAATGAATGCTGAAGAGTACAAATCCATATTGGAAACAGTTATGGTACCGTATGCTGAGGAAAATATGCCATTACGTTGGCTATTTCAGCAAGATAATGATCCTAAACACACATCAAGGCTGTTATCTAAATTTTTCGAGGACCAAAAAGTTGACGTTTTGAGTGGCCATAGCCAATCCCCATTGAAAACTTGTGGGGAGACTTAACAAAGAAATTGGCAAAGCATTCATTTTCAAATAAATAAAAATTATGGGAAGGTGTCCAAAATCTGTGGTATGAGACACCAGTAGAGACCTGCTCTAGGCTCTTATTAAAAGTATGGCAAAAAGAATAGCAGTAGTGGCCAAAAATATAGGTAGTGTATCCACAAAGTTAGGAAATACTAATTTACCTAAAAAAAGAACACAAAATGGAAATTAATATTTTTTTTTTTTACCAACACATGAAGTGTACCTATTATTATGATCACACTGAAAACGTATCTGAAACACAAATGATTATTATTCTATGTTACAATTAAGTTTATTTTATTAAAAACAAATAGTTTAAGAACCAATGAGAACAAATTTTAAGTTTGAAACAATGAATAAAACTGTTTTCTGTTACCTTAAAGTCAGAGTTGATGTGTGTACCTATTAATATGATCAGGTGTGTAGCTGCATTAGCACCGATCGGTCGGAAAACTATTTTTGGTGAGAAAAGCTTCTGTATTTTCAAAGGTAACGTCTGCTAGGTTAGTATTTATTAAGATGATATGCTTTCACATAATTCTACAAAGTCTTATCAAAATCGGACGATTATATACCTGCCATAGGAACGTTCGTGCCAAAAACTAGATCTAGTGAGAATACTTTTTTGTTTTTAGTGATAGCGTCACCAAACATGGCATTTATAAATATTAAATGCTATCACACAATTCTACAAAAAATTTTATCAAAATCGCTTGACTATATCGTATAGTCCCAGTATAAAAATCGTGTTCTGGCTATAACTGAAACATGCGATGTTGTATGGGTGGGGGGAGTAGTTTTAGTCCGATGTTGTTCATTTTAGAAACATACTGCCGTATGGCTATAAAACTCTTCCATTTCAAATCGATATCTCTTATACTACGGCCGCAATTGATTTATGTCCCCCTAGATGGGCAAAATCTTACACTGTGCGGCGTCCTTTTGAAAATGCTGAATCAATTCTACATGCATAAAACTATTTTTCATCCGATTGACTTGAAACTTGGTTTATAGTGATAGAATTTGAATTCATTTGTGATATCATTTTTTGATGTTGGAAAATCAGCCTCGGGGGTGTGCAAATGTCCCGAAAAATTCTTCATGCAAAAAGTAATTTTCATTTTGATTGACTTGAAACTTGTTTTGTAAGAATAGAATTCGAATTCATTTGTGATTTCTCTTTCTAATGTTGGAAAATCCGCCCCCGGGGTGTGGAAATTGTGCATGCGAAATACTATTTTTCAACCGATTGACTTGAAATTTGGTTTGTAAGGATGGAATGTTAAACAATTTGTGATTCCAGTTTCCGTTGTTGGAAAATCCGCCTCTAGGGTGTGAAAATGACCGGAAAATTTTGTATGGAAATCACTATTTTTCATCCAAATGAGTTGGAACAGGGTTTGCAAGCATAGTATGTGAAATAATTTGTAATGTGATTTCCCCGATATTGAAAAATTCACTCAGAACGATGGGTAATGGGTTGCGGGTTCAATGTTAAACGATATTTTCAATCCTAGCATTATGAAATTCGGTTTGTAAGCTCTATGCGACAAATAAATGTGAACAAAATGCTTCAGTCTTGGAAACTCACCACAAAGGTGTGTAAAAGTAATGCGGGGGAGTGTTCAAGTCCAATTGATATTCTCTAGCCCATCTGAATGAAGTCTTTTTGATCAAATAAACGGAAAACTATGCTGCAGTTTTGGAAAACGCACTAGCAAAGTCAAGTAATGAAGGCCGATCTGAATAAAATTCAGTTTGTAATCTCTTTAGGTCAAATAAATGGAAGTATTATGCTCTCATTTTTGGAAATTCTTTTAGTTAAGTCAAAAAATGTAGCGTGGGAATGTGTTCAAGAGTCAATTAATATTTATCTCTCTCCATTGACTTCAAACTGATATTAATAGCGGCTTTATCAGCCTATACCAGGGTTCCCCAAGCAGAGAGCGCGAAAATGTGACTGTGTCTCTCTCTCTAACACACAGTGATGCATGACTTCGGCAAGCATTAGGTGTGAATTGACGAGTATGTTCGTGCCCCAGGGGCTATCGCTGGGGAACTCTGGCCTATACTGATCGCGACCGGGTTATATGCTAGTAAATTATAAAATGAGTTGAATTCTTATGGGTTCTGTTATATTGTTATCCACGGAACGCATTAAAACTTCGGGACCCAGGGGAAACATTATGGGGAAAATCAAATCAAATAGAATTTGTTGTTGCAGTCTTAAATTAAGAGCGATAAATGGCTTATCTTGTAGTCCTCAGCAAATGGAAAAATAATGAGCAAAATTTATTGCCCGAGATTATCGAGTATTTCATAAAACAAAAAATTCCAAATTCCCTCGGGGCGTAGACCATAATTTTTAAGTAATAAGTGAAAATAAACCCACGATAATTATATATATACAAAAAAAAAAATAGTTTACATTTTCATTAACCCCGTGTAAACGGTTTCACAAACAGTGTGAACGCACACCTTCAAGGAGTTTCGCAACTCAAAGATAACTGTAAACTGCAACTAAAGCAAGCCAGTGTAAATGGGTCCACAAAACCGCGTGAATGGCAATTCAAGGAGTTTACATTTCGTTTTACTGTTAATATATTCCAAATATTTTCTGATAAGATCCCAATTGTTGCCAAGATGTACAAATGAACCTTTTAGCGGATAGGCGGGAAATGGGTTGGCCTTGCAGGCAAGCGGCAAACAAACAAAAAAAAACTGAGTGCTAAATGGGCGAGAGGTGATTGTGTTGTGGCCTGATTTTCCTTCTTTTTTTCTTTTTTTTTGTTACTTACCATGGTATTTGTGTATGTACGTTATGTGTTGGCCAGCCGCCGCGCAGGAAGAGGAAGTGCCAGAAGCGGTCAATAGTCTTGTTGTTGTTGTAAGTTTTAAACACGCACAGGGTTCAGGGCTAAGGGCATAAGTGAGGGAGGGGGGTTTTGGGGCGCGGGGGGGTGCTCAGGGTGTGTCTGGTTTGCGGCAAAAATTATACACACGCTTCTCGTGTAAACAATTTATGAAGAAGCAAGCAGCAGCAGCACCAATATCGATGACGCGCTCTCTCTCCCGCTCTCTTCCTCTCTCTTGTTGCCTAGCGGTCTTGGATTTGTTTGGTTTATTTTTGTCTTCAAATGAAAATGTTCAATGTTTCTGCCTTGTTTTTGTTGTATTTCGTTAATGTATATCTATAGCTATATATTTTTTGCAAACTTTTTTTTTCGTATATTGTGTTTTATATTATTAACAAACTTTTTGCTTCTTTTTTTTTGACGTGCTTTGCTATTTTCACGTTCTCACACCACCACCACCGCCTTTTGCCGCCTGAGCATGCGATCGCTGTTTGGCTCGTAAAAAAAAACAACAACAAATGATTATTTCCAGCTTGAAATAACAAATTTGTTAAGGAATTCAATCGATTTTCCCACTAAAAATTTGCCAGGCGATATGCGGGGAGACGCGTTCCTTATTCAAATGGTAACTTTTCGTTTTTCTTTCGAGTTGCGCGACGCGACGGCAGCACGATATTGCAAGCAATGTGACCGTGCGAGAGTAACAAAAAAATGCACCCACCAATTGATTTGGGGGTGACCAGTGCGCGCCAAATACATTAGGTGTGGTAAGCAAGTCGTGAGCTGGGCTTACGATAATTAAGTTGAATCACGATTTCTGAGGAGTTTCTACGCTTAGACAAATTTTGATTAATCAATCTTTCCCCAGAACTTCATTTAGGAATATGTTTACTAGGAATAATTGTTGCTATTTCACTTTATGGGAGGATAACTAAATTCCCACTGAAAATTTGTATGGGAACTGTAAAAAGGGCTACTTGATTCAACATAGAATTTGTGATCTACATGTAAACATATAACAATTTATGCTGCATCAAGTAGTCTCATTACTGTTCCTTTACAGAATTAGGGTGACAATCTAGTTTTCCTTTCTTAAATTTAAATATGTCTTTTGCTTTCACTATGGCTTTGCCAAACACGCTGATATAAATGGCAATAAATTTTCATAATTAGAGCACTTGTTGGTCAAAGAGGGGGGATTTATTTTGAGAAAATTGTCATAAATCGAGAGTAGTCTGCCAATTAGGACACTCTGCTGTACTTATGTATATAGCTACTTTGATTTTTTAAAGATGCATTGATTTGTGCTCTGTCGAAAATAGCTCATACATCCTTATATTTATGCCTAGTGGGGCCTTCATAAATTCTAGAGTGCCAAAAGTACAAAATTTTCCGCCATATCTTGGAAACAAGAGCTGATAGAACAAAACCAATGATGCAGCTATAACACTGTGACACATTTTTCAACTTCAAAAAATTGATACAGTTGATACATATGATGGTAGTACAAAAACCCTGACTGGATTTGGTCTCGTTAGCTGCCATTTTTTGTATTCCACTTTGAAGTTTTTGGCTCATGTTTGGATTTTTGGAAGAATATGTATTCTTTCTCATACTCATAGATCCGAAACCATTTGGAATATGGCCCTAATGTCTGGGGCTAAGTTGTACCTCTTGACTTGGCCAACAAAACACTTCTTTGATAAAAATCAAAAAATCCACATCTTCGTGCTCAAAATTACAAAAATTTCGAAAAAACACTAAGTTTTCCCCCACTTTTTCACATTTTTTCCAACATATTTTTGGAACCGTTAGAAATTTTGCCAGGCATAGCAGAACAAAATTGTAGCTCAGACCTTAGTAAAGAAATCATAGAAACAAACCAATTTCATTCGACAACGCCTTCCCATAGATATCTGCGTACAAACAAATGAAATTTTTATTATAAGTCAGAAATATATGTACTTCATTGTACGGTGTAACTACACTTATTGGATACACTACAGTGGCAAAGTGATCGATCTCGACGTTAAAAGCGGATATTGTCATAACCTGTGCCATAATGAAAAATACATTGAACGACGACGAGTTTGAAAATTGGTATGAAAACCATAATGAAAATTGTTCTTCGAATCACGCAGGTTCTGCCGGGAAAATGGAAGTTGATTCGATTGTGGAAATGTTCTCAAGGTCCATCGAGAAATTTGGAGTAATGTATAGTAATTACGTTGGCGACGGCGACACCAAAACATTTCTTGGCATCCTGAACAGTGATCCAAACGGCGACAAGTGCACAGTG
>JBAMBO010003401.1:0-14174 GCA_037044535.1 Lordiphosa magnipectinata
GCTCTTCAGCCAACAATTAGAAAAGTCTTTGGTAAACATTTTCATATTTGTAAGTACATTCTTCGCCAACATCTGCAAGTAGAGCTGAATCATTTTGCCAAGAACGCACACAAAATTGTTTCCTAAAAATGTTTATTAAATAAATAAATACAGGAAAAATTACGCAGCACATGGGGAGAGAGAGAGAATTTGCATGTGTCAGCCAGCCATTTGATCAGTATTTACACATCTCTGTGTGTATGTGTGTGTGTGTGTGTATGCATGGAATTATTCAATTAAAATAATCGTTAAGAAAAATGTTGTTATTTATATTGAATTGAAAATACAAATTCTGGCCAAAAATTTGTATGCATATTTAAGCAAAAACCAGGTAAATAGAAAATCAATTTAATTATTTCAATTTAGAGGGACTCGAGGTGGAAACTTTTTGGGTGGCAGCTTATTAAACGCAAACAGTTTGTAAACTTGCAGCTGCCTCTCATTAAACTTGCATTAGGTGAGAAACTGTCAAAGATGGCTTAAGTTGGTTTAAATTTTACTTTCTTTTGTATACATTTTTTTAAGAGAAAATAGTTGGCGTAGTTTTTTCTTCATGCTTGATTGAGCTAATTGTCTATTGAATGCGGGCTCTTTTTTGGGACTTGACGTTGATTAATGAAGCAATCGTCTTATTAGCTAAATCTCCTCTCTCGAATTTAAGAAAATTTTCTACTCCACTTGCTTGTCAACATTTTGACAAACAATTTGAGGCTCATTAGAGCACACTCTAGCCCGAGCGGCAGCCGAAATGATTTGCATAAAATGCCTTCGATTCCTTCCTCCCAGAGTCAACAATTGATTTGTAAGTATGTTGATTTTTGCTTAACAGTTCAATGGAGCGAGTTGGGGGAATGAAATGAAAAACGAAGCCCTTTGGCGTAAATTTAATTGAGCGCAACTACATAATTGTTCAATTGAAATGATTGTGTCTGTGTCAGCTGTGAATGAGTGCAACCGATAAACATGCAGCAATTAGAGTGACAATTTCTTAATTGACATCGAGTACCGAACTAACCATTGATAGAGACGACAAACGAAATGCGTGAGGAAATTGCAAAAAAGTTATCCAACTGCAGCAGCTGCTGCACTGGGCGCCGATAATGGGCCTTGGGGCTACGTGTTTAAATGACAACTATTTACATTCACAACTGAATTAAATAAGAATTATCTATTGTGAAATGAGAAAACAAAGAGAGTTGTAGCAAGTCACCTTAATGCCCGGGGCAGATGCAGTTGATTTTTTTCCATTGTTCACGAACAACAACAAAGAAAACATTTTACAATGGTAATTGAGATGCTGTGTCAGTTTTACTACATATTTACTATAAAAAGCAGCAATTTTTTTTT
The DNA here is from genome assembly GCA_037044535.1 of Lordiphosa magnipectinata. Taxonomy (NCBI): domain Eukaryota; kingdom Metazoa; phylum Arthropoda; class Insecta; order Diptera; family Drosophilidae; genus Lordiphosa; species Lordiphosa magnipectinata. The sequence continues at coordinate 1,387 of JBAMBO010003401.1, forward strand.
TTGACTTGTAATATCTGTAAGTGCATGTCAAATGCTGACACTTTATTTACTATTACCAGATAATTGTGAAATATATGTGTAGTTCTATGGTCAATAGTTTTATTTTGCTACCGCTGTTTTTTTTTTATATTATTTAGTTTTTTAAGTTTTGAAGCTATTTGATTGAAACTTGGCCAACAGAATTTGTTCTTGTTGACATACTAAAACACTGACCTTCTTTCTTAACAAGTAGGTGAGCACTTTGAATGAAAAATAGGGAATTTTAATCCCGATGTGAATGAAATTCCGCGAGAAGTTTTGTATTGAAAAGCTCAATTTTTTATCAGGTTAACTTTAAACTTGGTTGATGTACACCAAATGATACATGAAGACTATTTTATAAAAAAAAGGATTTTTTAAACGAATTGATTTGGACATAATTTGGCATCAAATATGGAATTCGGTGACATGACATAAAGCCCACGGACATAAAGCCCATATGAAAACTTTTGATCACAACTTTGAAATATAACTCAAAACTATTCTGGGCCCATGGGCGTAAAGTCAGTATTTATATTAGATATTGTTGATAACAGAACCAATTCTTGGGTTTAAATCACACATGAGTTCACTCTATGGCTTAATAAATACTATGGAGCATAAGATACAAAGGCAAAAACCACACCATGGAAAAAAAATATTATAATCGAATCCAACGAATTATAAAATAGCGAGTTAAAGGAATAAGTTCATAAAGTCCAAATATTTTTTCTGTGAAATCGCAAATGAATTAAACATTGAAGAGACCGACAAAAATTAATCTTGAAGCAAGGTATTTAACATATCAATTGCGTTTCAAATAAACGGAAGCTGGTTAGCCAAGCAATTTTTCATCGATCTTATCCAGGGGACGGCAAAAAACACATGCACATTTTGTCATGAAGTTCATTTTACTCAAGCGACGAGCTTATACTATCGGTCTGTCGACTGCGATACTACTGAGAACTTTTGTGTGCACAGTAGATAGCGACGCGCCGACCTCTGATCTAAACAATTGATAATCTGAGGGAGCATTATTTATTGATTACTGCGGGTGGAGCTAGAAATCCTATTTTAGGGTTTAGGAATTGTTTTGGACGACGCGTCGCGACGCTATAAAAGCGTTGTCATGCAAAATAGACCACTTTTTCTATGGATCAAACGCACCAATTATTTTTGGAGGAGCTCCCTTGTAATGGTTTCGTTTGGAGCGAGCAGCTCATATTGTTCAACGACAAGTTGATCCCATCAGATTGTTGTCTTGGACGCTCCTAGTCTTCCTCTTTCCGAAACTTAAAGTTGGAAATTAGAACCGTCGTTTCTCATCTTTAAGTTTGCAAACCAATAATTGATTTTTTTTTTTCAGATATATATTTCTAACATTTTTAGCTGTGCTCTGACACTGCATTCAAATTTCAAATAGACGGACTTATCGCCCATAACAAATCTGAATGCAATTTCGATGAGCACTCCGACTTATTTTCATGTGGAATATATGTCATGTTACCATAGAATCCATACTTAAAAGCAGCGATATTTTTTAAAGAGCATAATCGAGTTACCAGATAGCACACTGAACTATATTTCGGGAATTGACGAAGGGCTAGAAGATAGACACATCTATAGTCTAACACTTCACCTCAAGTATCTGTCAAGAATATTATATGAATATGAAGATACTAGACTCCTAACTGAGATAATGATGGTTGCGATGATCTAATTACCCAGATTGTGATGGAATTTCTTCGTTTTTTCTGAAACATTGCATTGGGGAGCTATGTGAGCCACTAATAACAATATTCTCAATGTCACTCTCAGCTGGCCGATTTATTGACAAGTGGAAGATTGCTACGGTCACACCTGTGTTCAAGTCTGGTGTCAAGAGGGAGGTGCCCAACTACCGACCTATTGCTAAGCTTAGCAATATATCTAAGCTCTTTGAGCGGATTGTAGCCAAACAGATTTCTTTTTTTGTAAAGATGTACATTAACCCAAATCAACATGGTTTTATGCCAGGTCGCTCGACCACATCTAATTTAGCGGTCTTCAGTAATTATTGCATCAGTTCCTTTGACAAACGCTGTCAAGTTGATGTTATTTATACAGATTTTTCCAAGGCATTTGATAAAGTTTGTCATAACGCTCTACTCGCCAAGCTTTTTAAGCTAGGGTTTCATTCCTCTTTATTGTGCTGGATTCAATCTTACTTGGACCGCCGGACTTACAAAGTCAAAATAAACAACTCGCTTTCTACTCCATATGTGGCTACTTCAGGACTTCCACAGGGGAGTGCCCTTGGTCCTTTACTTTTCATTATTTTTATTAATGACATTTGTATGCATTTTCGTAACTCAGAGTTTCTGCTGTATGCTGATGATCTTAAAATTTACCGATCAATTAAATCCTTAAGTGATAGTCGATTGTTGCAATCTGATCTAGATAGGGTCAGTGCATGGTGTGCTCTCAACTTACTCCCTCTTAATCTCAACAAATGCTTTATTGTTAGATATAGCAAATGCTTTACAATATACGGCCACTTACTGATTTCTAATAAACTTTATCGAGCCGGGTGAGGCCATTGATTTGGGAGTGAAATTTGACAAAAAATTTACCTTTAATGAGCACATAAATTATATTTTGCCAAAGGCCTATTCCATGTTTGGCTTTGTCAAGCGCAATGCCAGCCAATTAAGGATCCTTAACTAGGTTGAGCCTTTACTCTGCATTTGTGCGTTCCAAGTTGGAGTATGCTTCATTTATTTGGAATCCCTCTAGTGCAGTTCATACAAAGAGGCTTGAAAGGGTGCAAAAAAATTCTGAAATTCGCGCTCCTTCCGCTCAATTTTTCTGATCCTTTGCGCCTATTTTAGTAGATGTGCCTTGGTGCATCTCTTCACCCGGGAAGACTAGCAAGTTTTGACTCATGATGCCTTGTGCTCTTGACCTTAGTTTAATTCCGACTAGATTTTGCCTTGATGCCACCTTTCTAGGGAAAGAATTTAACTTACCGAGCATGCATTTGAATTCGATCCATAAATCGCAACCAATTTTTTCCTGAATTATTGTCTTCTTTTAGGAAACTAAATTTAGTTATAAAGTGTTAAATCCTAGATACCCGTTAACATCTTTTTCAACTTGGCGAACTAATAAATCCAATGAAAATTTTGAGGGATCTTGTCAACTTAATCAGACGAATATTGTATAGCTCCAAATATCAAGGCAAGCAAATGGTTTGGTTAGCTTTGTTTAACTTTTCTAATAATATATTAAGTAAAATGTGAATGGTGTTGAGTTGAGCTGATGCAATCCCAACGGTGACAACCAACATGAAGAGTGCCAGAAAGATCTTTCGGTTCTGAATCGCGTCAGAATGCACAGATCAATGGTTACAGTGTGATGTACATCACAGTATCCCACTCAGAGACCTGTGGGAAATATGAAAGTGAGATGCCGGATATGTACCGCGTACATTCAGGATCAAGCTAAGAATTTCCCAATGTGGCAGGAATGCTATGGTATACAGCTCACTGTTGAATTATGCCGCTGGAGGTTAGGCCCTCGGTAGAGGCCTTGTTCGATTGGTGACAGCTAAGTTGCGCAGTAGGTGAGAGTAGTAGACGGAGCATTGACCCAGGTATATCTTCGTTCCACGCTTTGACATTCGCTTCCACTCGTAAGTGAACTTACATTGAACAACGCGTATGGGACTTTCGTACCTCTGCGTTAAGACTTCGTGGTGCCTCTCAAGGCGACATTTCTTTGAGGCAGAACTTGTAACAATAGCTCAAATAATGCAGACCTGCATCTGTCTACAAGTTCTCGACCTGAAGCCTGGACGAGTAGCACCATCGTAATCCTCACAGAGTCCACAATTCCCCCGTTGCACGTCGTAAGCTCCACAACTGTGGCAAGCGTAAAGTCACATACCGTGGCAACGAAATTCTATCGGGGTACAATTGTACTATTCGGCCTATTTCAACAATCCTGCACGACCTGCTGCTCACTCCTATCGCAGCAACGCCCATCGCCCGTTTATCATCGACTTCAGCTAGCGAACCATACATGAAAGTTCGCAGTCATTATACACATTGGACTTGCACAACTTTGCTGGAAAACTCTTACGGTATACTAGCTTTCTGCATCGTTAAGGTCTCTGCAATCTTGCACCCTGCATTTCACACCATTGTTCGATGTCTTTTGATGCGTAGCAGAACGAATAGGCTCACTCACTCAGTTTAGTGGTTGGCACCGTTCGCGCGATTGCATCAAGCTCATCAACGACTCACTCATTATTTTAACTTATATATTATTAACTAAATTAGAACTAAAGATAACGCAAACTATTTGCTTAACATAATTTTATTTGCACTATACATTATGTCGTCTGAATTGACAAATCGCCAAAATTTTCATTGATTTATTAGTCGCCATTGAAATCGATCTTAACGGGCTAATTAGTTCAAAATTTTTAGACTAGAGTTGAGGTTCTAAAGGAAAAGTACAGTTCAAAATTTTGTTGCCGAAGATAGGAGTCGAATTCACCAGATTTCTAGCCAGGTACAAGTTTAAGATCGTCATCTTCCCTAACAAGGTAGGACAATCAATGCAGCCAAAAATAAGGTCGTTCAAAAACAATAAGACGCAATAGTTCTTCTATCTTCTAGGATGAGAGATGCACCAAGGCACATCTACTAAAATAAGGCGGCAAAGGATCAGAAAAATTGAGCGGAAGGAGCGCGAATTTTAGAAATTTTTTTGCACCCTTTCAAGCCTCTTTGTATGAACTGCACTAGAGGGATTCCAAATAAATGAAGCATACTCCAACTTGGAACGCACAAATGCAGAGTAAAGGCTCAACCTAGTTAAGGATCCTTAATTGGCTGGCATTGCGCTTGACAAAGCCAAACATGGAATAGGCCTTTGGCAAAATATAATTTATGTGCTCATTAAAGGTAAATTTTTTGTCGAATTTCACTCCCAAATCAATGGCCTCACCCGGCTCGATAAAGTTTGATTAGAAGTGGCCGTAATATTGTAGAAGCATTTGCTATATCTAACAATAAAGCATTTGTTGAGATTAAGAGGGAGTAAGTTGAGAGCACACCATGCACTGACCCTGTCTATATCAGATTGCAACAATCGACTATCACTTAAGGATTTAATTGATCGGTAAATTTTAAGATCATCAGCATACAGCAGAAGCTCTGAGTTACGAAAATGCATACAAATGTCATTAATAAAAATAATGAAAATTAAAGGACCAAGGGCACTCCCCTGTGGAAGGGCACTCCCCTGTGGAAGTCCTGAAGTAGCCACATATGGAGTAGAAAGCGAGTTGTTTATTTTGACTTTGTAAGTCCGGCGGTCCAAGTAAGATTGAATCCAGCATAATAAAGAGGAATGAAACCCTAGCTTAAAAAGCTTGGCGAGTAGAGCCTTATGACAAACTTTATCAAATGCCTTAAAAAAATCGGTATAAATAACATCAACATGACAGCGTTTGTCAAAGGAACTGATGCGATAATTACTGAAGACCGCTAAATTAGATGTGGTCGAGCGACCTGGCATAAAACCATGTTGATTTGGGTTAATGTACATCTTTACAAAAAAAGAAATCTGTTTGGCTACAATCCGCTCAAAGAGCTTAGATATATTGCTAAGCTTAGCAATAGGTCGGTAGTTGGGCACCTCCCTCTTGACACCAGACTTGAACACAGGTGTGACCGTAGCAATCTTCCACTTGTCAATAAATCGGCCAGCTGAGAGTGACATTGAGAATATTGTTATTAGTGGCTCACATAGTTCCCCAATGCAATTTTTCAGAAAAAGCGAAGAAATTCCATCACAATCTGGGTAATTAGAGTCATCGCAACTCATTTCGCATCATTATCTCAGTTAGGAGTCTAGTATCTTCATATTCATATAATATTCTTGACAGATACTTGAGGTGAAGTGTTAGACTATAGATGTGTCTATCTTCTAGCCCTTCGTCAATTCCCGAAATATAGTTCAGTGTGCTATCTGGTAACTCGATTATGCTCTTTAAAAAATATCGCTGCTTTTAAGTATGGATTCTATGGTAACATGACATATATTCCACATGAAAATAAGTCGGAGTGCTCATCGAAATTGCATTCAGATTTGTTATGGGCGATAAGTCCGTCTATTTGAAATTTGAATGCAGTGTCAGAGCACAGCTAAAAATGTTAGAAATATATATCTGAAAAAAAAAAATCAATTATTGGTTTGCAAACTTAAAGATGAGAAACGACGGTTCTAATTTCCAACTTTAAGTTTCGGAAAGAGGAAGACTAGGAGCGTCCAAGACAACAATCTGATGGGATCAACTTGTCGTTGAACAATATGAGCTGCTCGCTCCAAACGAAACCATTACAAGGGAGCTCCTCCAAAAATAATTGGTGCGTTTGATCCATAGAAAAAGTGGTCTATTTTGCATGACAACGCTTTTATAGCGTCGCGACGCGTCGTCCAAAACAATTCCTAAACCCTAAAATAGGATTTCTAGCTCCACCCGCAGTAATCAATAAATAATGCTCCCTCAGATTATCAATTGTTTAGATCAGAGGTCGGCGCGTCGCTATCTACTGTGCACACAAAAGTTCTCAGTAGTATCGCAGTCGACAGACCGATAGTATAAGCTCGTCGCTTGAGTAAAATGAACTTCATGACAAAATGTGCATGTGTTTTTTGCCGTCCCCTGGATAAGATCGATGAAAAATTGCTTGGCTAACCAGCTTCCGTTTATTTGAAACGCAATTGATATGTTAAATACCTTGCTTCAAGATTAATTTTTGTCGGTCTCTTCAATGTTTAATTCATTTGCGATTTCACAGAAAAAATATTTGGACTTTATGAACTTATTCCTTTAACTCGCTATTTTATAATTCGTTGGATTCGATTATAATATTTTTTTTCCATGGTGTGGTTTTTGCCTTTGTATCTTATGCTCCATAGTATTTATTAAGCCATAGAGTGAACTCATGTGTGATTTAAACCCAAGAATTGGTTCTGTTATCAACAATATCTAATATAAATACTGACTTTACGCCCATGGGCCCAGAATAGTTTTGAGTTATATTTCAAAGTTGTGATCAAAAGTTTTCATATGGGCTTTATGTCCGTGGGCTTTATGTCATGTCACCGAATTCCATATTTGATGCCAAATTATGTCCAAATCAATTCGTTTAAAAAATCCTTTTTTTTATAAAATAGTCTTCATGTATCATTTGGTGTACATCAACCAAGTTTAAAGTTAACCTGATAAAAAATTGAGCTTTTCAATACAAAACTTCTCGCGGAATTTCATTCACATCGGGATTAAAATTCCCTATTTTTCATTCAAAGTGCTCACCTACTTGTTAAGAAAGAAGGTCAGAGTTTTAGTATGTCAACAAGAACAAATTCTGTTGGCCAAGTTTCAATCAAATAGCTTCAAAACTTAAAAAACTAAATAATATAAAAAAAAAACAGCGGTAGCAAAATAAAACTATTGACCATAGAACTACACATATATTTCACAATTATCTGGTAATAGTAAATAAAGTGTCAGCATTTGACATGCACTTACAGATATTACAAGTCAAAAAAAAAAATTGCTGCTTTTTATAGTAAATATGTAGTAAAACTGACACAGCATCTCAATTACCATTGTAAAATGTTTTCTTTGTTGTTGTTCGTGAACAATGGAAAAAAATCAACTGCATCTGCCCCGGGCATTAAGGTGACTTGCTACAACTCTCTTTGTTTTCTCATTTCACAATAGATAATTCTTATTTAATTCAGTTGTGAATGTAAATAGTTGTCATTTAAACACGTAGCCCCAAGGCCCATTATCGGCGCCCAGTGCAGCAGCTGCTGCAGTTGGATAACTTTTTTGCAATTTCCTCACGCATTTCGTTTGTCGTCTCTATCAATGGTTAGTTCGGTACTCGATGTCAATTAAGAAATTGTCACTCTAATTGCTGCATGTTTATCGGTTGCACTCATTCACAGCTGACACAGACACAATCATTTCAATTGAACAATTATGTAGTTGCGCTCAATTAAATTTACGCCAAAGGGCTTCGTTTTTCATTTCATTCCCCCAACTCGCTCCATTGAACTGTTAAGCAAAAATCAACATACTTACAAATCAATTGTTGACTCTGGGAGGAAGGAATCGAAGGCATTTTATGCAAATCATTTCGGCTGCCGCTCGGGCTAGAGTGTGCTCTAATGAGCCTCAAATTGTTTGTCAAAATGTTGACAAGCAAGTGGAGTAGAAAATTTTCTTAAATTCGAGAGAGGAGATTTAGCTAATAAGACGATTGCTTCATTAATCAACGTCAAGTCCCAAAAAAGAGCCCGCATTCAATAGACAATTAGCTCAATCAAGCATGAAGAAAAAACTACGCCAACTATTTTCTCTTAAAAAAATGTATACAAAAGAAAGTAAAATTTAAACCAACTTAAGCCATCTTTGACAGTTTCTCACCTAATGCAAGTTTAATGAGAGGCAGCTGCAAGTTTACAAACTGTTTGCGTTTAATAAGCTGCCACCCAAAAAGTTTCCACCTCGAGTCCCTCTAAATTGAAATAATTAAATTGATTTTCTATTTACCTGGTTTTTGCTTAAATATGCATACAAATTTTTGGCCAGAATTTGTATTTTCAATTCAATATAAATAACAACATTTTTCTTAACGATTATTTTAATTGAATAATTCCATGCATACACACACACACACACATACACACAGAGATGTGTAAATACTGATCAAATGGCTGGCTGACACATGCAAATTCTCTCTCTCTCCCCATGTGCTGCGTAATTTTTCCTGTATTTATTTATTTAATAAACATTTTTAGGAAACAATTTTGTGTGCGTTCTTGGCAAAATGATTCAGCTCTACTTGCAGATGTTTGCCAAGAATGTACTTACAAATATGAAAATGTTTACCAAAGACTTTTCTAATTGTTGGCTGAAGAGCTGGAGAGGACTTAAAATATTATTTAAATGTAATTAATTTAGTTGGAGTTTATTTATAACACAACACTCATATCGGTTGTGTTATGAAAAGAAAGGCAATTTATACTATTACTAAGCTCAGTTGATCTAAATTAAGTATAAAAGGATTAATTTATGCACCAGAGATCTGCAAGAGTGCCTTGGTATTGTTGTGACTGATTGTTTTGCGTGATCGTCTGTCAAAGAAAGTGGTTGATTCTGATTTACCCTACAACGCATGCCGCGAGTGGCAATCGTATGCTCACAACTCACACACTAGAAATACATGGGTATGGTATACATTTTATTGCTCTCGCTCTGTTTTGTTAACGGAGAGCAACGGTAAACGCCGTTAAATCAGTGCCGACCAAACGGAGAGGACATAAAAGTGTGCTTGCGCTGGTGAGCAAGAGAACTCTGTCCAGACTACAGAAGTTTTACTTGCAATTCAGTGTTCACCGATTCACACAATCATGAGTTCGGCACGACTGACTTCGACTCCTGGTAACTATGGCTGACCGGCTCTGCGTTAAATTGTTATTGTTATTTCAAGAAAGAGACAACTGAGAGAGCGACAAATACAAAGAGCATTGCTAAAAATTCTTTTTGGTGATTCCCTCTGCTAGCCGAGTATAAGTTATGAGCCGCACGATTGATGCCGAGTATCATTCGCACTGCATACGCGAGGCACAAAAATGCGAGAGTGGACTAAAGACTTCACACATTTTATGCACTGGTTGAGACACTCGAGTGTGAAAAATATCAAGTATGAATGCAGAATATTAAAAAAAAATTCCAAGACTAGGGTTAGTTTAAAATTCGAGCTAGATTTAATCAGAAAATGGAATCGCTCAAAGAACGACCCTTTAGAATATTTTTTTTTCAAATAAAACCTTATTTTATTATTTATTTTGTTAAGATTGATTTTAGGTGTAATGTGTCTGATTATGGGCGAGTTGTTTTGTGATGATATCAATGATGTTTCGTGTATTGATGGTGTCCAGTTTATTGAATGGGAGATAGTTGCTAAGTTAGTATATTTGTCTATTAGGAAGTTCCCTAGGAAACAGTTTTTTGAAGCGTCGTCTTACTCTATTTCTTGCTTTCTTTCGTCTGCGCAAAAGCCTTCTGTCTAGTGTGCTGGGGTGACTTCTTAGTCTCTCCACGTAATTACCTGCCTGTTTATTGATTACGTCACCAATCTTGGGCACACTGAGGTCACTCTCAATATGTCTTGGGCACACATACCAGGGTGCTTCCGATAGTCTACGCAGACACCTTGACTGAAGGACACAGAGCTTTCTCAGATAGGATTTCGCAGCTATTCCGTATACTTGGATCCCATATCACCAGGCAGGTCTTTCGAAGAGAACTTGGTTTTCCCAAAACCAAATTTCAATAGGTATTGTTTGATTGAGTATTTATTTTGTGTAGTATATGTTTATGTCATTGCCCTAGGAGAATGAATATGCGATTAGTTGCGAATTAAAGAGGCCGATGCATAAAAATATGAGCTAGCCCTTTATTAATGTTCGAGCTTGTAGTTTCTGAATCTTCTGATCATTAACCAAACCTTCTAAATTTATTATCTCCCGAACCGGAGAAAGGTTCTGTTTAATAATTCACTTTTTGCATTATTTTGTGCGAAAAATAATAATTATATAATCGGCATGGTACTTAACTATTCGACTCAAGCTGAATAATGGCAATACTCTCATACTTATGTATACAGAAGGAAGAAGTACTTTTGAAAGCCTCATTAGTGTCCACCAGAGAACATTAATAAAAACCCGCTTTGAGCTCAACCGATCTAGCTTAAATACACACACATGTTCGCTGCTGATATTTATTGAGTCAACACAAGGCTTTAACCTTGTTGTCGCTCTCATGTTCGTTTTCATTACAATCAATTCGTGTTTTGGTTGGTTCGACTCAATAAAAATTGTTTAAAAAGAGCGGGAATCACCTCGTATAAATAAACTCATGCAAACTCATGCCTTCAAAAAAGGAAAAAATAAAGAGAAAGAGAGCTTGCTGTGCCATTAAGAGCAGAGTTCCCCAGCCAAAGCCCCTGGGGGCCGAACGCATTCGGTAATTTACATTAACAAGAGCCGTATGCTTGCCGAATCCATTCCTCATTGAATGTCTGAAAGTCAATCGCAGTCAGCGTCACTAGACATTTCCTTCGCCGACAGTATATGGCCAAGCAACACTTCTAAAAAGAATTTACCCATTTTCTGGCCTCTCTTCTTGATTTAGAGCAGGGCCGGCCAAATGGAGAGAACAGAAAAATGTGCTTGTGCTGGTGTCTACGAAAGCCGATTTACTTGCAAACATGTTCAATCAGCCGACTCTCTCAACCACACGATACGTTTGCCTGTATGACGTTGATTTTATTCATCGCTGAACATTGTTAGCTGATTCAATGTACACAGAAATGTTCGATCAGGCGACTCACATTCAAGCGCTCGATGCATTTGGCGGTATTAAGCTGATTTTAGTCAAAGCTGAATTTCCTTGATTGATTAAATGTGAGTGGGAATTTTTGTGTATGAGGCAAACAAGAAAAAAATGATTCTTTCTGTTCTCTGGTCGCCACTGTATCCAACACCAAAAAAATTTGTTTAAATTGACACTGAAACTAGTATAATTTTTTATTTTGTTTGTATCAATTTAAACCAAGACAGTATTAAACTGATATTTTGCGTATTAATTTGAAACTTATAATATTAATTTGATACGCAGAAGTATTAAATTGAACTAATGTCAACGAATTTTAGTTCGAAAATTCGAAGAATGTCTGAATTGTACAACGTAGCATGCCGAATGTCGCAGTTAGCGATTCTCTATGGAAGGCACTTTCCAGACGACGTGCCAAAGATAAATATCGACGTGTCGTCGCGACGTCATGTGGATCACTCATGTGGATAACACAAAGGGCTCACTGTGCGTTGACACACCGATTCTATAAGCTTATCGATGTGCTGCTTCGGCAACAACAAAAGCAGAGCAAAATGAACTTCGTGTGAATGGCTAAACACACACGCCAAAATCGGCATGTGTTTTACGCACCCCTGCTCTACATGTATCGGTTCCAGCTTGAAGCAAACCATTACAGTGACTTCTGTTTAAACCCCATCAGCGTGGACACGGAGCATGAAGAGTGAGAGAACAATGTTTCCCATAGTGAAGTGCCCACTCCTGACGATTTCATTTCATTAGTGTAAATGAAAGTAGAAAGTTATTAAAATATTATGTTTTCATTTACATTGCAGTTTATGGAGAACTGAATAGGTACTACAAACTTAATAATAAAAACTATTAAATTGATAAAAGCTAGTATCAAAATAATACTAAGAGTTTGACAATTGAAATATCATATTGATAAGACCCAGTATCAAATTGATATTAATACAATAAAGTGTCAACCTAGTATCAATTTGATATCCTCGAAATATCATTTTAATACTTTCGAAAATATGTAATTTATTTGGCGACCTTTCTAATGTTTAATTAGTGTGAGTTGGCTGGCTCTAGGTCCGAAAAAAGTTGCGTTTGTTCACAACTTACGCATTGTACGGAGAGGCAGTTGGCAATCATGCTTTCTTCAGCAAAAAGCCTACTGAAGAGTCGTTAGGGATAACGATGAAACAGTTCTGTATAGGCAACCAGCTCTTTTTGGTGGTACAATGCATAAGTTGTGAACAAACGCAACTTTTTTCGGACCTAGAGCCAGCCAACTCACACTAATTAAACTTTCGAA
>JBAMBO010003402.1:0-66277 GCA_037044535.1 Lordiphosa magnipectinata
AATATCAATTTGATACTTGGACTATTAAAGAGAATATAATACTCAATAGTATCAAATTGATGTCGAAATTGTGTCATTTTGATGATAACTTTTTTCTGCGTGATTTCTGATTCCTAAATGTAAGCACAGACACAGAAATCTCAAGAGACTTAAAGTACAGGAAATATAATCTCTCGAGAAATCAGTCGGTGCCACAGAACTTTGAGGGATAACATTTTCTTAATTGAAAATCTAGTTAAAAGGTTTGTGTCCCAATTAATGGTCAAAAGGACCATTGGAAGGACTAAAGTCTCTTCCAAAAAAAAATTTCCCATTTTATTGTTATGAGTTAATTTTATGTTTAATTGAAATTTGTTAATTGTGTTATATGTTTTTTGATGCATTTTTAAATTATAATTAAAATTTAACTTGTATTCTCTAAAAACAATATGCAAAGTTCAAAAACATTTTCGCGAATAAGCCCGTATGTTGTGGTCAAATTACATAGATGGCGCCTACAATGCCAGCTGAGGTTGAGTGGCAAATAGGTTTTGTTTGATATGAAAGACTTCGGTTGGTGTTGCGAATAATTATTGAAATGCAAATTTCAATATTAAAATGAATTGAATATTTTGTTCATTTGAATTTCAAATTTGTTTGGGTGGTGATTTTAGCTAAATCTCTTTCAAAAACACGAGAGATTTGAAACCAACCGAAAGAGATTTCTGTGGCGCCTAAGAATTGTAATTCGGTTGGATTTTGCTTGCAAGAGGTTTCTGCGTCATCCCCTTAAAAGTTTACAAGCATTTTTGTAACGATCTTTGAAGCTATGAATCAAGGTTCGAACCAAATCCTTACATTCAAACTGAATCTTCGGTACGAAATATCTGACATTTTTTTAAAAGATTGCAGCCTTATTAGACATTTATTTTACCGATATTGAAAAACCAACTCATAAGCTCTAATTGACCGTTTCTTTTGCAGTTTACGATTCGGTTAGGTATTTTCAACACCAGTTCTCCTTGCGGTTTGGGTTGCAGCCACAAGTTTTCTCATATAAATACCTATAGTGTTGGCAACCAATATCATTCCATTTAATGCCAGACTATTTGTTTGCTTAAGAATCAGCTTTTAAAATTGCTTAGCCACAGCTGTTCCACTCAAAAGATGAAAAATCTGTTTATGTTGTTCTATTTTTTGCACCTGTTGTTTATGTTTATCCATATTCATTGAGCAAATTCATTCGCTTGGATTTGTTTATCTTCAAGTTATATTTACTCTTAAATTGCGCCCTTTTAGGTAATTAGCCTGTGGTTTCTGACCCTGAATTATTTTCGAGACCACGGAAATGGACCTCAGAATATACAAAAAGTGAAAGAAAAAAAACCAAATCAATAATCATTTCAAATTCAAATGCGCAACGCATGAACCGGAAAATGGCGTGTAACAGAACACAGAAGCCGGCGAATGTAAATTGGAAAAGCAGATAATGAAAAAGCCTGAATGGAACTCTGGGGACGGGGACGCGGCGGGAGCGGGAGCGGGGGCGGTTGCCCTCCAATGCTAATGAAATTAAAAATTGATGCTTTGGGGCCAAAACAAAAATCTAGGCAAATATGCTAAGCAAATGTCATTTAATAAATTGAAAAAGTGGAAAAGTGGGTGGCAAATGACCGAAACGGGCGTGGCCTGGATGGAGCACTCGACGGTTTCTCATGCCTGATTGATTTTCTGGCGTTGGCGTCTCACTTTGAGACTTTGAGACCACAAGAAAGACAAACGCCGCTTGCCAACTTTTGACGCTTCATTTGATGAAGTTGCCAAAGACAGCGACGAAGTCTTTTGTGGTCGTGGTCTGGTTGCTCAATCTTCCTGGTTTTGTGGCCGTTGACATCAATTAAATAGAGAAAAAAAAAAAACTATCAGCCAACATTGATTAACACAAATTATTACATTCAGGAAATTTGAAGCGACCCACTCCAGGCTGCGATGCGAGCGTCTCGATGGTGGGCGTTGCCGGCGCCATCTTCGCTGCGCTCTAGTTGGTCCCCGCTTCATTAGCCCGCTCAATTTATTTCTCCTTTACACGCCAATTAATCAGATTATGTCAAAATGTGTCACTGGGTTAATGCAAATATATTACGCCTGCCGGGGACTGCTGGAGTGGAGTGTCGAGTCCAATCCTAGCTGCTGTAGCCAGCTAGCTTTAAAGCTTTGTTTGCATAGCGCTTACGGCTACTTAATTAGTGCGCTCCGCCGACTAGGGGAAACAAAAAAAAAAAACAGTTTTAAGCCGCTTTATTGAACAAATGGGAAAGCAACTAAAAATGAAATTTGTACATTTCCATTGATGGATGGGAGATGAGAGATTTTCAACGAAAAGTGGAGAAGCAACGAAATATTTTAAAAAAGTTTATATTAAAAAGAAAAACCGATACAGGAAACTTATAGGTGTAAAAAGGTGATCTATCAAAGTAGCGGAGCTGCTTACTTAGATCTGCTATAGTAAAGCTTTAACCCTGCCCTGCCCAAAATGTAATCAGAATCTCGCTTATTGAACAATGTTATTTTATATCGCAACTTCATCTGCTGCTCTCCTGGCCAAACTGACTGTTCATTATTACATATATTGGCATTCAACAAAAAGCCATTAAATGACACACCCGCCGCCAGTTCCCCAAATAGATTTCAGCATATTTATCATTTTTTCACAAAAAAAGAAAACAAAGCCAAAAAAAAAGAACAGTCATGTAAAGCTGGGCTTGGTGCAAAAAAAAAAAAAAACAACACAAAAGCCAACTCCCTGAGCTGAGAAACGGAGACTCAGTCAATGTTTAATCACGCATAACAAACCATCCAGACTTGCGTTTTACTGTGCTTTTTTTTTAATTTTTTGGGCGCGTTTGCTGCGCCCCATTGAAGGCAGCCAACGTGCGGAAGTGCTGGGGTAGAAAACGGAAATTGAGCCATCAAAATTTATGTAAAATATGTGAGGGGAAATGCAATGGCAACTTTCGAATTCAGGTGCTCTCCACTGACTTTTGCAAGAAGCTGTAAAAAAATCGAGGAGTTTTTTTTTATACATATTATATAGCTCATTAAGATGATGATTGTTGGAGGTGTGAAGCATTCAAAGGTTGCGGTTTTGCCTCTGGCAGTTTCTTGAAATTTTTATAAAACAAAAATGTTGCCTAAAATTTGATGAAAAGTACCGCAGCTTGTTATGATGATGAAAAAAGGTTGAAATTCGTTTTATTCTTATTAAAGTTTAAAAAGTTTGCTTAAGGTAGAGTTTTTCCTATAGAAACGGCGAAAATGTATACGAAAAGTTTTTATTAAGGGAACGAGGAAGAAAGGGTTAAAAGAGTTGAGCAATTTGTTGAATTAATTTATCCATACACTCAAAGGGAAATGCCTTTTAGAGTTTATAATGTTAAGAATTTAAAATTATACGTATTTTTCCTGAGCTCAAAATCAACCATTTTTATTATTGATGTTAGATAAGTCAAGAAATTCTAGAAACAAGTTCTAAGTTCAAGTATGCTTACAGCTCCTTAAAGTATGCAACAAATATAAAGAATGGTATTTAACCCTCCAGTACGGCTTAGGACATAATCAGAGCTAAATCAGCCCTTAGAGTGCACGCACACATGCGGCCAAAAGATGAACTGACGGCTCACTATGATATTTTAGTACGTCAGCAAGCCGAAATAAACCAACATGCTTGATTGATTCCGCAAAGCTGAGCTTATAACTGAATTCTAGAGATCAAACCAGCTCTGGTTGCATGCACGGAGCGTGGTTATTTGTCGAGATCAGCCTTAAGTTCTGCCTTCAGTTCATCTTTCAGTGCATGTTTGTGTGCGCCCTTATTTGGAAGGGCCGGTACTGAAATCAAGGTCTACTACTTCACGATCTTCGCTTTTTTTGGGCATGTATTTCAGTACTAAATTCATGGATTCATCTTTCAGTCGCTTGTGTGCGCGTGGCCTAAATTGGAAGGGCTGGTACTGAAATCATGGCTGTCTTTACCTGCATTTCAGTCATTAATTTAACACTGTCGAGCCCTACTACTACATGACCTTCGCTTCTTTTAGGCATGAATTTCAGTACTGACTTCATGGGTTCATCTTTCAGTAGCATGTGTGCGCGCGCCCTAATTTGGAAGGGCTGGTACTGAAATCATGGCTGTCTTTACCTGCATTTCAGTCATGAATTTAACACAGTCAAGGCCTACTACTTCATGACCTTCGCTTCTTTTAGGCATGAATTTCAGTACTGAATTCATGGGCTCATCTTTTAGTCGCATGTGTGCTCGTAGCCTAATTTGAAAGGGCTGGTACTGAAATCATGGCTGTCTTTACCTGCATTTCAGTCATGAATTTAACACAGTCAAGGCCTACTACTTCATGACCTTCGCTTCTTTTAGGCATGGATTTCAATACTGAATTCATGGGTTCATCTTTTAGTAGCATGTGTGCGCGTAGCCTAATTTGGAAGGGCTGGTACTGAAATCATGGCACCTGCATTTCAGTCATGAATTTTACACAGGCAACTTTATGACCGCTTCTTTTAGACATGGATTTCAGTACTGAATTCATAGGTTCATCTTTCAGTAGCATGTGTGCGCGCACCCTAATTTGGAAGGGCTGGTACTGAAATCATGGCTGTCTTCAGTTCATCAGTCGCATGTGCAGTCATGAATGTAACACATGGCATGCATTTCAGTACTGAATTCATAGCTTAGTTTCATGGGTTGTACTGAAATCAGTCATGAATTGAAGCAGTTCCTACTTCTCGGGTCTCAATTCAGCACTGATTAATTAAGTACTGAGGCGTAGAGCCACAGGGTCCGTACATTCAAGTGGCCCAAGCATATTACTCGTGAATCTCAGGCAATATAGCAGCTTACCTCCCGTGCAACAATAATTTCGCGGAAGTGGACTTAAGAACAATGCTAACTTAATGTTTCCTTGAGCTTTGAATAAGCATTAGATTGGAGCCGGGCTTTCAAGAACTGATGGGCTAAAGCGAAGTCTTGTTTGTACTTATGTTAAGTATGCAAGGTCTTGTTTAAATATACTAACTAAAATAACTTAAAATATATTTTCAAATAAACCGAATACTCCCCGAAATGCTCTAAAATCGCGTATTTCAGGGTAGTTTTCAGATTGTTTCCTTACATTACATACCGTTTGTACCACACCCAAAAAATTTATCTTCAAAATGATACTATAAGATATCTTATCTTATTAAGTCATCAATTTGAAACTATTGAGTATCAATTTCTCTTTAATACACCAAGTATCAAGTTGATATTCTCGAAAGTATTAAAATGATAATTTGAGGATATCAAACTGATAATAACTTGTATCAGGCTGACACTTTTTTATATTAATTTGTTAATATCAATTTAATACTAGATCTTAACAATTTGATATTTCTTTTGTCAAACTCTTTGAATCATTGTTATACTAGCTACTATCAATTTAATATATTTTTTCATTTAGTTTAAACTCTTAATAAATGTATTTTATTTAAACTAATGAAAAGAAATCGTCAGGTGTCGGCACCTCACTATGGGAACATTGATCTCTCAGTCTGCATGCTCCGTGTCCACGCAGATGTTGTTTAATCAGAAGCCACTGTAATGGTGTGCCTCAAGCTGGAACCCATACATGTAGATTTTGACGCCTTCGCAGAGACATTGAATAAAAAACGCGAAAAACGCCTCTTCAACTGCTGTCTTCGTGTCGAAGCTATCGCAATGTGCGTCATCTTGCAAAGCGTTGAAATAGCCACAGCAGCATTGCGGCGTGGTACCTATATATGTCCTGTCTAAAGAGTTACATTTGTTATTTACATATGCTTGCAAAAAACGACTGCAACAACATACACATACGTACATACATATGTGTACATAGCCGCTTAGACTTATCATGTAAGTTCCATGCTCCATACTGAAAGTGTCCTCCATGGCATTTACCTTTAACTAAGTACTGATATGTTTGCACTAAAATCAAATCACTAGCATGACTTTTCGATCTAAGAATTTTGTTGCTTCAAATTAATACTTTTGCGTATCAAATTAATATTCTTAGTGTTAAATTAATACTAATAATACAAAATATCCATTTGATACTTTCTAGGTTTAAAATTGATGTGAAAAATTATACTAGTTTCAGTTTCAATTTTTTGGGTTTAGATTCGTTTAACAACTAGCCCCAGTAAACAAAAAAAATTTGCCTCCTTACCAGTTCTTATAAAACCATAATCCATCTCCCATTACCACACCATGTTTGTGCAATAAAATGAACGCTAAACGTTTTGAAGTCTTTTGGCAAACCAAAAGCCATAGTCAAGCAAAGGCATTTTTGTTGAAAGCCATTCAATGCACTTTATTAATGGCATCATGGCTTGAGCCATAGAAATAGGTGACGATAAAGTTGTCCCCCTCTCGGCTGGCCACCCCCGTTCTTGTGTCTGCTGCAGTTGCACTTAATTTTATCTATTATCCTGCCTTTTTTGTCATTGTCTAAAGAAAATGAAGATTCAATGCTCCATAATCGTGTGTGTGTGTGTGTTTGTGTGTGTCTGTGAGAAGCAAAAGTTGCCGGCAACTCTGGCTTCAGCCCTTTTGTTATCCTTGCCATCCTGGCAGCAGGTGGGCCATTGCAAAGTTTTGCTGTTGGCAGCTGCAGCGCACTTTAGTTGGAAAATGTGATAAAATGATTATAAAATAATTTTCACAAACAAAAAGGACATGCCAGGCCATGTAGAGAGTGTGCCCACACGTTTAGCAGCTCCTCTTTTTGAGACGTGCGACCATTTGGGTACAAACTTCCTTCTGGTCAATTGTGTGGTTGTAGTTTTATAATTGAATAGATTAGATATGGGTGGAGCTTTAATTGCAAGTTGAATTCTTCTACACTTCCTAATCAAGTTTAGTGATATTATTTTCTGCCAGCTCCATACACATTTCGCTGGCTTGGCAGAATGTGAAATGGACTTAATATTAATCCAAGTACGAGGCCATAAAAGAGGTGAAAATTATTTTCTTTGAGGTGGTTGGCTGGTAGGAAGTTTCTAATTATAAGAGGCCATAAAGTACGATGATTACTTGGAAAATTTTATGCTCTTGCAGAGGATAAAGCTAGAAGCAAGAATATTCGACTATAAAAAGAAAACCAAGTCCGCCGCTCTATTCCACTTTTTCATGGTTAAAGTTGTGTGCTTTGTTGTCATAGCTTTCTTATATGTATTTAGTTTGCTGTTGTCGAGCCTTGTTGTATGTCATAATACAAATTATTTCAAATAAACTTGGAAATCCCTTTATATCATTAATACACGCTTTTTCGTGTTTGATCAAAATCAAATACATATATAGCGGTAATAGCTGTAAGGATAAGAAGTGCTTGAGATATTACACATTACTCAGCATTGTTCGCAGCTAAAATTCAAATTGTGCAGCGGTGGCAACGTTATTATTGATGGATTATTATCAAATGGATATTAGAGCTCGTAAAGCTCGTCACAGTATTTTATATAATTAGAAGCACCTTGGCTTTGCTTTGATGTTCATGTGCTGTTAGAAATTGTTTCTATTTGTGTTGAATACTGTGACGAATAGAATTTTTTGTCTTTCTGAGTACAAGCCTTAATAACTTGATAATATTTCTGGGAATTTTTAAATTTTGTGTTCTCTTTTTTGGTATTTTAAAATTTATCATGAATAACCTATGTTATTATAAGAGGCCAAACATAGAGGAGTATGGATTTGAAGAGCTCTATAAGTTCAGTATTAGTCAGGATGCACTCACAAAGTGAGGTATGACTGAATAGTTGTTAGCTAAGATACAAACCAGAGAATCAAACCGAATCGTATTTCGGTTCCGGTTCCGGTTCTGGTACGGTTCTTATGTTTCGGTAAAAGCTTCTGTTTTGGATCTAATATTATTTCGGTACTCAGTTCCGTACCGGCACCTAGATTTTTATTTTGGTATAATGGTACGTACCGGTATGTACCCTTAATATATAAACGAAGATCGGTCACTGGTTTTGCGTCCATCCAATTGTTTAGCGATGACATAATAATTATACTCCAAAAAAACAAACGTTTTACGCTAACTTGCCCTTCTCAAAGGCAAATGTGGTAACATGGTCGAGTTTTCATCTTCTTTATTATGAAAACGTTTCTCAGGAAAAATTATGAAGTTTGATGCCATTAATCTGTTTGGAGAAAATCATTATCTATTTGAATTGTCCTGTTCCTTTTCATACAGATACATGTATGAATCCACTTAAGCTACCACTTTCAAACGGTCCTGAACCGAACCCGTAGAATCAGTTCGGTTTGGGTTTTTGGCTCAATCGCACCGGACCTTTTAAATTTGTAACCTCCAGAATTTGGACCCGCACCGGACCTCTTCTGATGAAATTGGTTCGGTTCAAAGAATATCTTTAGTCAGGTTTTTCAGAGTATCTAAAATTATCACAATATTTTGACCGCTTAAAAAATGAATCGGAGCATTACCATTTCAAAATTATATCCAAACTGCATATAACGACTTCGAGAAGGAAATAAAGTCAAGTTGTTAAATGACAAATCAAATCCGTTTATTGATCAACATAGAATGATTACTATAATGAATGAAGTCCATTCGGGTTTTATTAATCATTTTTAATGGCTTCGTTAGCTGAAAGCTTCCTTACCAAAAAAATATCTCAACGATATCAGAATTCATGAACCAAGCTTCGAACCAAAACCTTAGGTTCGATAAGAAAAGGAACAGATTTGAGAAGCGAATCTAACACTTTCCAAGGGGTTTGAACCCCTGGCCTGAAAATTCTTCAGATTTCGGATGTTTGCAGCCTTCGTCAGAGCTGCTTTCCTCGTTAAGATTCACTTGAAGAGAAATGGATAACACAAGTACTTTTTTGTTCTAAGGTTATCATGACATTATAATGAGGATCTAAAAATATAGGATGCAACATTTTCAAAGAGATTGGTTTCTCGTTTTGCTATATCACACTACAAAAGGTTTGCTGAACCAGACTCTTTTTTTTTGAAAGCATACTAAACTGTACGAGTACAACGTTCAGGTTCTTTTCGGTCTTTTCGGTTCCAAGAATATCGGTTCTCGGACAACGGTATACAAAAAATTTCAAATATCGGTTCCGGTTATGGTTCTGAGTTTTAGTCGGTTCTTTTCGGTATACGGTTCCGGCTTGATTCCCTGATACAAACACAATTTGATCAAACTAAACTTTGATTTTGATCCCTGAATGGCTCAAACCAAACCCGATAGGGTTTAACTTTAAAAGTCTTAAAAAAATGTTTCAGGTGATGGGGGCGGGAAGAGTGGAGGACACGAACAACCACACCAGCACCACCCACCTTTTTCTAAGCTGTGATAGATTTAGAGTTACCATTAAACATTTTTGTTGTTACTTAATTTATTGAGACTTGAGTTCAAGTCTCCTCAAACATTAAACACTCGCACGACGGCGTCTTAGCTCACATGCAGTGATTGGAAAGGTACCCAATTTTCTTACCAAAGTAAGGAACAAGGTACAAATGTCAAAAAAATATTCCTTGGTAGGGTAAAAGATAGATATCTTTCCCAGGACCTAGGTACAAAATACAGTAGGGCATAAATATTTTGACATGAAGAAATTCATAATATCTTTTAAACAAAAAATCCTATAATTTTGAAATTTTGATCGGATACTGGTATAAAAGTAAGCTTTCAATAAAATATATGTAGTACACAATCAGCTGCTTAGGTTTGAAAATATAAATCAAAAAGTGCAAATTGAGGTGGCATAAGTATTTTGACAAGATTTCAAAATTGATTTATTCTCAGCACAGTACCTCAAATGATAAAAGAATGATTGTTTCTCTACAAGTTTATTACGCTGAACCAAAATCTGCCTTTAGAAATTCCATATCTCTAATGGATTAACTGTAAATTGGACATAAAAATGCAGAAAATGGCTAATTTGACCATATTCCCTGGACTCTATATGCTAGAAACACAAAATTTCTTTAAAAATTTGATATGTCAAGTAATAGTACTTATTTTTATCATTTCATAAGATATAAGATCGTGATCGATCTGCAAAGTATGTCCGATTTACATGCAATATTAATTTTTTTTGTGATTTTCATGAGCGCCAGTAAGTTTTTAATGTAAAATGCACTCAAATATGCATTATTTCTTTAAAAACTACACAAACATTTTTAATTCGAAATGCAAGAGTTAATACGAAAACCTCTAGAGATTTCTGGTACACTCCCAATAGATTTATTTGTGAAAGTATGCAACCTTAATTGCAATACCTGCAATATTTCAAATCCATGAACCATTTCCAGCTCAATTCTGCTACTGGAAATAATTTCATTTCAATTTCAAAAATGTATCCTTGAGTGCCACAACAATTCCTTAGACAAGCTATTTGTCAACGGGCAAAAAAAGAACACCATTTAAGAATTGTCAACTGCAAACCCTTTCACTTCTCAAAACTTGCCCTAAATGCCAACAATATCGAATCAATACTGAAACAAATTTATATGCTATTCCTTTTTTTTTTGTCCATTTGTCTCTTAAACATAACACAAATGCTGCAAGTTGGAAAAATGAAATACAAATTCATGCGTCATTCGGCAAATTGAAACCACAAAAGTCACCACCCACCCAGCAGGCGCCAAGAATTGCATTTTTTTCTTCTTGCCCCGACATATGCGAGTTTCTATATAAAGGCCTCCCCAGACAGATTCCCTCCCGCAGTCCACAGAAATGGCGTTGAAAAATGATATCAAATTTGTATTTGCCTGCAAAACTTGTCGCGGCGGCAAATAAACTGACTGAAATAGAGAACTCGGCATTGCATTTGGGCCAAGTTACCCAGTTTCTGGCAAAAAAAAAAAAAAAAATATAGAAAAATACGGCCAAAGACTTTTTGATGGCCAGACTATGGACTTGCCCATGGCCAGCAATAAAAGTCAAGAGTGCCAAGCGACATGGCACAATTTATCACAGGCAAATGATCAAAACAAGTTAAAGGATGAGAATTGGGAGAAGTGCAGGAGGTGAGCCGCCCTCAAGCTGAGGCGTGGCTTCAAAGTCTTCAAAACGTTTTTTTTTTTTTGGTGGGTGGAAATGGAAAATGGTTTCAATTGTTGAATTTTGCACACTGAACATGTCTCGAGGCGTGAAAATTTTACTAGATGTTTTCGCTTGCGATAAATAAAGTTGCAAATTTGAGATGCATCAGGCTCCTCCATTCAAGTTGGACTCAAATTACTGCCACGCATTCAAATACAAATTGAAGGTCTGGGTCTGGAAACTGGTTCAAGTTTTGGTCTAAGGAAAAGAACTCTAAGACATGTTTATTGAATTGCTTGCCATGTTGAGTAGAAGGAGAAAAGCAGCTGAGCAACTGGGCAGCTGGGCAGCTTTGGTTGTGCTCATGTTATTTTAGTTGTAGCCGAGATTTAAGTGGTTTCTCTGGCCAGGGCCTTAAGTGGGTGGAGTTCTGGATGTGTGGTCCTCAGGGAGGTAAGGAGGTTGGGAGGTAAAAGCATATTCTAGTGCAATTGTTCTTGACTTGAATGGCATGTGAATAGTACAATTAAATTGCTATAATTTATGAGAAAGAAAGAATATTTTTTTGCAGGCGGAATTGGATAAAGCAATTAAATTGGTTATTGAAGCTGGTGAATAAATTTGTTACTTAAATTGAGTTGAGTGGAGGAATAGAAAATATGGTAAATTAATCAAAGAAATATTTAAAAAATTTGAAAATATATTGGTATTGTGTGTGCCTTGGTATGTATAGTTATGAGCAATCATGTCTTATATTTTAGCACCAGAAAGTGGATCTTACACTTTAACACCGAATTTGTCTTACTTACTTTTTCATTGTTAACCGTTTGTTATTTGAAAATTCAAAAAAAATCGATTACATCGACTACAATCCAATATACTTTTACATAAGCATGGCCGCTTTGTGAACTGTTAGCTTTCGAAACTTCATTATGGGTGATAGCCGAACGCTTTTCGGAGCTCAATTACAACAGCATATAATAATCTAAGAAATGTAATTGACTGTGTGCATGGGCCGCCCACTAATCGAAACACATAGTATGCGCTGTTGTAATGTAGATACTGTACGACGTAGTGTACTATGGAGTAAAAAGTATATAGACTAGTAATTGGGTTGAAGCACTCTTCTTTGTGAGGTATGTTATGTTAAATTATTTATTAAAGGAATATTTCAACAATTTATTAGCCATAGCAACAAACGAAGCATCGAGGACATGACAAACTTCGTATGATAACTCGGTATACAAAGTTTAGCGAGAGTGTTTTACACTTGTGGGCTGTTGGAATGCATTATGTTGTCTCGACTCACCGCTGGGTATCAACGAATGAGCACCTCGGCTTTCGAAGTTGAGAAAATGATCAGATTTTGTACCCCCTTTTATGTGCATTTTTAATTTACACTGAGCCGAAATGAAAGAAAGAAACAGCGTACTGAAATGCTGCGTGTAAAAATGCCAAAAATCAGAGCAAAGACAGAGCAAAAACAGAGCAGAAACTAAAAACAAAAAAAATTTTAATCAATAAAAAAAAGAGAGCTAGTCTCCACCAGGACTCGAACCGGCAATTAAAACGTGAAAGGCGGCAAGCCCAACCTCTCAGTCAACACCCATTTCTTAAAATGTTTAGCTAATTCACAATATACATATATATTATATATATATTTTTTTTTGTTGTAGGGGGAAAGCCTTAAGTGTGGGACTTGGAGTTCCTCACCCACTAAAACCACCGATACTCTCGGTTTTCCTCTTTCGGAACCACCGCTAAGTATTACTTCGCAAGGGGGAGATGGCACGAATGCCGTCACTAGATTCTTATCTAGGGGTTGAAGTCCAGCTGCCGTTGGTGGTATTACTCCACCTCGCCTGCCATTGCGTCATCGTCCTCTCTCGTCGATGCTCATCTGCTTCACTGCTTTCCATCGCTAACAGTCAAGCGGCACCAGTCCTGCTTAGACTAGCACCGCGTCCTCCGACACAGTCCAGAAACTGTAGGTGACTTGGAGGGCACACCTCCAGTACGCGCTTTTGAATCCTCGGCAGTATGATGACACGGTCATTGCAGGGGCCCATATCGGTGCTGCGTACATTATGATCGACCTGACTACGTTGCAGATCAGCCATCTGCTACGCTGTCGAGGTCCACTGATGTTCGCCATAATTCCAGATAAGGCATTCGTTGCTTTGGTGGTTTTAAAGTTAAGGCTACGATATGATGTGCTGCTCTCCGACTCTGATGTTGGCAGTTTCCACACGTTTCCTGCTGCTTATAAGAACCGCTTCGGTTTTATGGGGAGCCAGGCTCAACCCGTTGTCCTCTAGCCAATCGGTCACCCGCACTATCGCGTCCTTGGTTCTACACTAGACGTCCTCCAGTTTTTTGGCTACTTCGACGATCGCGATGTCATCTGCAAAGCCAACAATGCTTACGCCTACCGCCTACCTAACTCCATCATACATCACGTGCCACAGAATCGGCCCTATAGCTGAGCCCTGTGACTCCGTATGTTTGCCATCCATCTAATGTGTCGTAAAGCAGAACATGGTTCTCGAAGTAACTGGCTACCAGTTTCACCAGATCCTTAGACCAAATACTTACCAAGACGAGTGAGTGCTTGTAGTATCTTTGCCCAGCGAGCGACGTTAAATGCGTTCTTTACGTCAAGCGTCGTAACCAGGCAATACCACGCCATCTTCTTCAAGCTGTGGCCCTGCGGGCTGTGTGCACCACCATTGAAATTGCGTCTGTTGTACCACGCTGCTTTCTAAAACCGAACTGCCGGTTTGAGAGGCCGTGCCGTTCTTGCAATTCAGCCTCAAGACGGTTGCATAAGATGCGCTCGAACAGTTTGCCGACGACATCTAGCATGCACAATGGTCTGTACGCAGAGGGGTCCTCCATATTCTTGTCCCCTTTTGGGAGCTGAACCAGTCTTTGGAGCTTCCATATTGATGGAAAGACTCCCTCCCTAATGCACTGGTTGTAAAGATCAGCAAAAACGTCCGGCTGTCACGACTATCACAGCCACAATTTAAAAGTTAGAACCTGGTGGCTTAATATATACCATCCTAGGCCTTATATCTAACTACTCTAATTTCTCTCCAAAGGAAAATAAGATACGAGCAAAAACACCAAAGTTATTAAACAATTTAGCTTATGGGAGCGGGGGGGTAGGCGTTCACTTCATGCAGGCAGCGCTGCCTGTGCAGGCCGCGTGTGAGCGCGCTTGTGTGTGTATGTGTGCGCTCGTATGTTTGCATGCGTTTGTGTATGAGAGTGTGTTTGCATGTGTGTCTCAATTGAACAGGGTATTTTGTAGTCGGGAAACTCGACTACAGCGCTCATACTTGTTTCACATGCGTCATCTATAATATCTATAAATCTTTGCTGTAACCTTGCGATTTTCATTATTTTTGAAAAAGCACGGTCCAATAATGCCGCCTGCCCCCAGTAGCTTGAATAGTCTGTTCGGTGGATCAAACACATTTGTCACAGAGCACAACTTGCATAAAAATCACCCTTTAGTATGAAGTATTTCAGCTACAATCTTGTCTTATATCGGTTGAATCATCCTTTAGTCGTGATCCTGACAATATATTCCAAGCGGAGTACTGTCCGTGTGTTCTCCTTCTAAAACTCTTTCGCCTCTCTTGAACATGGAGACTCACACCAACAATTGTACGTGCTTGGCCTTTCCTCTTAAACTACTGAATTGGATCAAGTTTTATTTACGTGATTGTTCTCAAAGAATAAGTTTTAGTTCAATGATTTTTACACCAATCGTCAATCGTGTTTTCACACAGAGCTGAAGTAATCGCAACAGATACTAAGTATCGGTGAACATAAGCACATTTATTTGCCCTGTTCTTAAACAGTCCTAAGCCAGGAGTCGGCGCGTCGCTATCTACTGTGCATACAAAAGTGCTCAGCAGCAGCGCAGTCGCTGCCCTGATTTGACAACAAAGCTGTCGAGAGAAAAATTAACTTCGTGTCAGTGGCATAAGCAGTGCCAAAATGTGAATGTGTTTTTTGCCGTCCCCTGGCTTAAACTGTATCTGCCATATAATGTTGCAGTGCCACTTTTTTAACTGCAAAATGACTTAACCTTTCCTTAATTATTGCTAGAACTATCTTATTTTGATCCTCTCCTTTTAAAATGACAACTGCACACACTTTCTTTCTTTGGCACAAATAAATTACATGGTTTGTAAACATATGCATCAAGTTGTCTATGTAAATTTTTCAAATCAAAACTTTCCATATCTCAGCTCCAAATGACACCAGCTCATTAATACACATATTTAAAGTCAAGCCTTATCATTTCCTCCATCGCCACATTCAATTTCTCGAACATGCATTTCAAAAACCAAAACGAAAACAAAACAAACTTCATTTAAAACAAAAATGTTGCACCCACGCTAGCCTTCTATTGTTTGGCCAACCGATTTGACAATAGGGCAAAGTTATTCATGGTCGAGCACCCAGAACGAGACCTTTGACAAAATGAGGGGCCAAACAGAGCGCAACAGCACAAAACAACTAGTCAGACAAAAGCAGGCCACATTATGCACTTTTGCTTTTTTTCCAAGGAAATGCAATGACAAAGTACAAAATGAACCAACAACAATCCAGTTGAAATTTCCGGCTGCTTCCTGAGTTAATTTTCGAGTTGAATGCCCCGGGGCATTCTTGAGTCGTTTGTCAAAAGTGATCAAAATGAATTTCTGCATGCCGAACACATAAAATGTTGTTTAACACTCTCTCGTGGAGTCTAGCAGCAATTATCTTGAGCACGTGTCTGACTTGCAGCTGCAAAAACCGAAAGAAGAAATATTTACTACGATCTTCGATTCGTGTCGCTTTGATTTATGTTACACTTTTCATTGCGGTCCATGAATCAGCATTTTCCAATTGCTGGTATTCTTGTCACGCTTCTTGATCTTTTGCTCTCTCTATGTTGCTGAACTTTCAAAATGCTTTTGTGGGATCACCAAATCAGCGTCAAGAGACGAATTATGAATGTAACCGCAGGCTTTCTATTTCCCACTTAATTAGTTATACTTTTTTTTTTGTCTTCTTTTTGGGGGAAGATAAACAAAAATCGGCAGGTAAACGGATTTAACTTGAGGGTTTGTTAGGTTGCCTGTGGTTTCTCATAAATTAACACATTAAGGCGATTTATGTGTGCTTTTTGTACTATTTTGTGCTGCCAGTAAAAACGTTTGTATCTTTTGAATGTGCTGTGCATAAGATATTAGTTGGCTTAATGGTATTTATTTATTTTGTTTTGTTTTTTGCAAATTGAAAGTGAAATGTTAGGGCTGAAATTTAAACATGCAGATTTGAGATAACTTTTTTTTGTTGCGGAAATGTGTTAGGAATTTTGATACAAACTAGGAATTATTTTTTTTTAAACGAAACCTTTTTTGAGTTAGTTAATAACAAATTGACACTCAATCTTTATTAGGTAGAACAAGTATTCAATTTGACATATGCCGCTAGAGTTGGAAAATTATACTTCAATGACTTACGAAAAAGCCACGTGTCTAATAATTCCAAGCAGATATTTAAGGCAGAACTTTTTTTTGATTTAATGCAAGACTAAGGGCCAATTTCTCTTGTTCCAGAAAGCTGCTATGTGTCAGACTTTGTTATTTGTAAGTTTATGTGACATATAGCTCTAAATAAAAGATGAAAAATCGGCCCTAAGTAGTTTTACGATGCCTTGTGGATATTTCCACTAACTTTTCATAATATATCCAATCGACTTTTACTTTTACCAACTATTATCCAAACAATATCTATAATCTGTGACATTTTCATAAGGATCGGATAACAAATAGCGGAGTTATAAAGAATGTTGCATACTTTTCGGCTTTTTCTTAAGAAACACAACTCTTGACATATATTTGGGGTCAGCATGCGCTGTCTGCTTACATAATGTAAATATGCTAACGCTAATGTTAATGCTCTGTTAATTAACATAAGGAACATACCCTCAAGGGTATAATAACGGTAATATCGAAGTCGCGCAGGACTAACTTTAACTTACGCTCTCGTTTTTGAACTGTGAACTCTGGTGTCATTTCACGAACCCGATTTAATACCATTTTGTTCTGAATTTGTTAACATTTTGACATCATTTTACAATAGGATCACTTTGATTACGATTAAAGACCGCATTGATTTCAGAATTAACTGGAATTTATAGAAACGAAGTTCTACGAACACTTAGAGCACATTATGGACAGTTTTTGCTTACATTTTCGAATCATTTACTTAAATTTAAAGACATTTGTCCATAGTTCATAGAAAAAATTGTTGTTGTATCAATGTTGGCCTTTCTTTGTAAACGAAAATTCCTGAACGACATTGTTCAAAAAGGAATCCGCTTGAGCTGGGTTTTAGACGGTCTTTGGTTTTTTTTAGTGAACCATTATTGCTGAAATAATTTGATCTGTCAGTATCCAACCCCTCTCTGCAGGTCGCACTTCATATGTGAAGTGTGCCCAAATCCCATCGCTTTTTCGTCTTTTTATCTTGATTTTTCCCCCAGTCAGAGAACCGAAAACCGCCTTATGATATTATGGAAATCGAAAACTTAAAAAGAAATATGCAAAAATACAAAATTTAAATTATTGGAATCGAAAACTTAATAGAAAATATGCAAAAGTATCAAAGATAACGAAAAATTTCTCGTTTAGAAGTGAAAACGAGAAGGCCAAGCTCGTCTGTGCTGAAGTATTTAACCCTTGCAAATACTAGCTTTAAAATATGAGAGTTACAGATCGCTGGCATTAAAATCAAAAATTTTCTTTACACCCGATCGGTCCTATGGCAGACATAGATATAGTCAGACAATTCGTTCGGTTCCGACAGATTAGCAACATGCAGTAAAAAGAAGACTATGTGCAAAATTTCAAGTCGGTAGCTTTAAAACTGAGAGACTAGTTTGCTTTCAAAGCAGGCGGACACAGAGACGAAAAGCTCAATCGACTCTGCTCGTCGCCCTGACCAATAATATATATAGTTTATATATACTTATATCTATGCCTTGCAAACTTCTGGGCAAATTTATAATATCCTTTGCAAGGGTATTAAAAGGCATGTTCAATCATTAAATTTTGATATTCGCATCGGATCGTGACATTGTTGTATATTTTCTTTCAAAAAATTCTCATAGCGCTTTTCTCGGAATCACGACTTTTGACTGATATATAAATCCCATGAAACATGACTCGTTTCATAACAATCATCGCTATATATATGTCATCCGATTTCTACCAAACTTTGCAAATCTATTTGAAAGCATTTAATTTTAATAATAAAGAAGTTAAGGAGAGCTAACATTGAAAACAAAAAAGTTTGTCTCACTAAGACCTTTTTTCTGTCCGATCGGTCGTATGGCAGCCATAAAAACCCTACCATTTTAAACAAATATGGCAAAGCTGCTTAAAAGCATTTAATATAAAGTCTTGGGACGCTAAAATTATAAACATAAAAGTCTTTCTCATCTATTTTCCTACCGATGATTCCTAAGGCCTATTGCCGTTTCGTAATTCGATGAATCGGAATAGGTAAAAGCTGCGATTTCTAAGAAACTATTAAAGAATTTGAGGGAATCTTTTTTTCGAATGAAAGTAAATGAGAAATGACATTCAGTTTTTGGATGCGAGTACATTTAACAATTCCGATTCCGCATGATTTGATCGGAATCGAAAACGAGAACAGGCCTGATAGTCATTCCGACATATTAGCAGCATGCATTACAAAGAAGACTCTTATTATATATCAGTTAACGGAGAATTATATATTTCTATGAGTTGCAAGCTTCAGGGCAAAGTTATAACACCATTTGCAAGGTTATACAAATAAATTGGAATGATCGGTTGTGTCATCTTCAAGCATGCAAAACTCTTAAATTCTGCAGAAGATACGGTCCAGAGCTTCATACCCGTCACAAAGTCTAAGGTTTGGTTTAAGTACAGGCTCACTAACTTATTAAACCTACGGTTTCGTTTTGATTCTTGATTCATAACACTTGATGAACACTTTCTGAATTTCGGAAGCGAACTCAAAAACGATGAATACAAACATACTTTATACATACATACTGGAATTTTTCAAAGAAAAGAAGCACAAATAGGGATGTCGAAAATATTATTGATATATCGAAATATCGATATTTTTGCCCAAATGTAAAAAATATCATTTCCGAGGCGATATATCGGAAAACGAATATTTTTAGGTGATATTTTTGTTTTAGCGTTCGGTCACATTGTTGCGCATAACTGTTTCTTGTGCTCTGGACATGTAAAGCAAAATGTTCAAAAGCTATTTTATTAATTGTAATTCACAGAAATCGCAGTGCAAACTGTGTAATAAAATTGTAAAGACCAGTGGCAAAACAACAAATGTAAAGGCACAGTTAAAAGAGATGCATGGCTGACATTCAGCCAATCTTTAATAAAGGTTAATGTAAGATTTTTAAAGTTGTTAACCCTGGATCGGGACCCCATTAAGTTCTGGATGGAAGAGAAAGACGCATTGCCAGTACTTTCTGACTTGGCATTCATTTTATTACATATATCATCATATTCTATTACACCGGGAAGCTCAGTGCCATCAAAACGCTTGGCTTCGGCTTTAAAAAGTGTGGTTTCTGACACCAGAAGCCGAATGACCGATGAGTACATAACTCAACTGGTCTTCATAACGATTATTGGTATTATCAGAAGTTTTTGCATTTCGTAGATTTAACTGAATAAGTTTTTAGTTATGCTGTGTAGTTCGTATGCTCTATTTCAAAAGATGATGAATTTAAAAAGTAAACACTTCTTTCGGTCCATTAATTTAAATTCATGAATTAGTTTGCACAACTTCTTTTGTTATAAATGAAATAGAGAACAAATATTTTTTGTTAATTCAATAAATATACACTAAATTCCTATTTTTCAAGCGCAGTCAGAATGTAGTCCATTTTACTCGTCAAATGACGCCTCAATTACCTTAATCGACCTGTTCATTGTTAAGATTCGGGTTTTTATTGGAAAATATCGAAAATATTGATTTTCGTACACCAAAATATAATATATATATCGAAATGATATTATTTCTATATCGTCAAAAATATCGATATAGATATTTTTGAAATATTCGACAAGCCTAGCTTTAAACAAAAATTCACTAAATATTTGACAAACTGTCTTAGAAGCAAGCTGTTATAATCTGGGATGCTAACCGGCTCTAAGCCGAATCCGAACTAAACCGTTACCGAACCGTAGTTTCAGCTGATAAACCCAACCACAAACCGAACCGGCGTCATTTGGAAATCGCCGAACCGAACCGAAAACCATTTTTCGAAACGTTTCGGTTCGGTTCAGTTCACTTAAGTCGCTTTAAGCGGACTTATACTTATAAATTTGGGAATATAAATCGATTCACTAATATAAGTTTTATCCAAATTTTGGTTAAATTAAGTTTTGCTGATGGACCCTCTACAAGGGAGACTACTTATAGACCGAATTAGTCCTTACTGATGCCGGATCGATGAAGCTTTTAAGGATGACTTGTCAACCATTCTAAAACATGTGATCCCGTACATCTCCTGCTCCCTTCTATCACCGACCGCATAATATACCCGTCATCAGACTACAGTATTCCATTTACTCTACGGGACGACATACATTTAGCATTCATAGTATTCTGAACTTGAAAACGGTAATGTGCCTTCATAAAATATATAATAAATTCAGGGGGAACCACTGAACCGAACCGAATCCACGGTTTAGTTAGCTACAAAAACCATGTATTATACGAACCGGCGCTTCAAAAACTGTGTGAACCACCGAACCGACACAGTCCCTCTTTCCACAAAGTATGCATCCCTGCTTATAATAGCGAACGAAATTACGTTCTTTTTCAAACTTATTTCAATAATTTTATATGAGAAACTCTTGCACTTGTGCATAAATGTGCCATTTCAAAACTTGACTTTTTCTTCTCAAATTCCCCAGTTTCGAGTTGATTTCCAAAAGGTATCTTTACTAGACATGGCACCGATCAATCACAATACAATTAATTTTTCACTAAAATTTTGGGAAACTTAAATAAAATTTGGGACTATCATATTTTAGGTTTAGGTTTGAGAGGTTATCAATTTGGGAGGATCGGTTCATAATCTAGTTTAAGGGACTAAAAATCCAGAACCAATTGTTCTCTTTCTTTATCTCCATTGACTTGAAATGTATGTGTTTCTGTTTTTAAAGTTATGTGCAAACATAACATGACCTCGAGCCGGCTTAAATTTAATAATCTTTTAAATTTAATTTAGAGACTTACATTTTAATAAGATTTGCTTTGCTTTGCAATTGCCGCTTTCAATCGCTTTCAACTATGTTTCCCTAATCTAACTTCCGTCAACTCTCACTTGGATTCCGGCTAACCCCACATCCATATAAATTACAAATCACGGCACATGCCCATCCAAACCGCTTCAATCATAAATACTTGTTCATCTTTTGCATTTCAATTACCTATGAAAAAGCAACCTTCCTCCCAATGGCAAATCAATCCTGTTCCTTTTTTTTTCATTTTGCATAAATATTTGCATTTCATACAAAAAAAAAAGATAACAATGACCGGCAATAAATGCATATTCCCTCCATCGCGGCGGCATTCTATCAATCTCTATCCATATACCAGATTTCGTATGCAAGCCAACGTTACGTATATTGTACATACATACATACAACTTTAGAAGACAACAACAGCAAAATAACAGATGAAAGAGAGATTGCAGAGAGTGCGGGGAAAAGTGAAAATTATAATGAAATTCATTCGAGATTTCCCTCACGTACAAACAAAGTACATCAATCAAATTGAAATGCATTTTTTCCAACCCAACTCCCTCGAATAATATTTTGAAGTGGATTTAACAAAATCAGAACGAGAATGCAAATAAATAATTTGTTTTTCCGAATTTATGCAAAACAAAATACCACCGAGATGAAGCTTCAAATGTTGTCTCAACTAATTAGACACTTGTCATTTGTCGTAATGTTGTAATAAATACCGTTGCAATGTCATTACCAGCATTACTTGACGGTATTTTCGTTTTACCTGTGCTTCTCACCTCTCCGTCCCCCTCACTTTCTATCTTTCTATCTGCCATTTTTGTGGAAGTAACGTTGGTCTGTCAATGGCTTGTTAGTTTACTTGTCTTCTGCTCCGAACCGCCCCACCCCGCCCCCCAGTCCCGTCTTGACTTTATTTAAAACTTTGTTTTGCTTTACGGCTTAGAATTTTAATGAGCTTTCGTCTACCGCGCTCTTACATTTTGTTTTGTGTTTTTCACTGCGGTTTCTCTTACTGAAATGTCATCGTTTTTTCATGTTCTTCACACTCTTTATTTTATGCGGGGTCATTGCTTAGTTCTATTCACTTCAGACTTTGTTCTTGACATTTTTCCGGTAAGAAAAAGTTTACACTTCTTTTTTTATGTAGGTTTTGTATTAAGTGAGGGGGCATAGAAACTGAAATTGAATGTGTTTTCCATTTCTTAAGCTGTGCAATGTTGGACAAATTGAAAATAAAGCTTCTTAATTGATAATGAGATGCAAAGTTCAAAGTGATTGTGCACTTAAGTGCATTTGGTGACACTCAAATTCAATTCATCCATCGAAGTTTTATTTTCTAGTGTGTTTTTGATCGGAAGTTATGTAAAATTGAAAATGGTGACCCCGACGCACAGAGACTGTATGATAAATTGCTAAACTAAGCGACGTATGACTCGTGTCATCTGTTCTAAGTGTTCTGCTTCAAGTACAGAAAAAGGTTGTAAACCAATGATGGGAAAAGTAAAAATATGATCGAGTGGCACTTCAGAATCCATTTCATATGGGTGCCTGCAATGCATATAATGGACTAATAGGTCTACACACAAACTAACTTTTGTGTGATTTAAGAACTTATCTACTTTTCTGTCTACTAGATTCACACCTGAAGTCAGTATTGGCTCAAGGGGACAAGTGGGTGTCTTATGTCTCTCGGTTTGAGCGTAGCTTAATTGTTCTCAAACTGTGATCCCACTGTTTGATTTAGTACTTAACCTCAATCGGAAGTCTTTGAAAATTCTGATTATAGGGCATTCCAAGCAAAAAAAGATATGTCTCCGTATTGGATGATAATTGGCCCAAATGCCGCAAAAAATCTCCAACAAATCCCAAATTTTGGGGTTAAGCTTTTCTCAGAATAAGCTCCGTTTGGGCCAATTATCATCCAATTCGGAGACATCAACTCAGAAAATATGTTTTTTTGCTTGGAATGCCCCTTATACAACTTATCTTTATTGTGGTACAACAAATATTCTTTTCAAATCATTAGTTATGGTCTCTACGTACAGGTGACGTGTGTAATTTAGCTTACTTTGTCACATATTTCGTCAACGTGGACAAATTCAGTTGTTCGCTGATGACTTTAAGTATAAGAAGGGCGACGTGACATTGAATGGCCTCAATTTTAGTTCAATTGTTCAAAGTTTAACAAGACCTACAGCCTATTTACATAGACTTCACAAATGTGCTGTTAAGCGTAGCATTAACTCTTAGCTGAATATATACACAATGTTATGCTTCTTCTTCCCTCAGTTTTTGTATGAATCTTCTCGTTACTTCGCATGTTAGTTGAACAACATGGTTACGTCTTAATTTCGATATGTCAAATCAGTCGTTAAGAGAACCAATACAGTATTAAATACTTTCGTT
This sequence comes from Lordiphosa magnipectinata, assembly GCA_037044535.1. Taxonomy (NCBI): domain Eukaryota; kingdom Metazoa; phylum Arthropoda; class Insecta; order Diptera; family Drosophilidae; genus Lordiphosa; species Lordiphosa magnipectinata. The sequence goes on from JBAMBO010003402.1 coordinate 23,849, forward strand.
TGTTTGTTTTTTGACTATTGTCTATCGCCAGCGTTCCACTAACCTATCCCACCTTTATGTTAGCTTTACCCAACACCTACACCCCATTCCCATTCCCATTCCCCATCCTTTCTTAATTTTCCTCTTCTACAGTCTGGCACTTGAGAACAACAATGTCATGGCTCATACAAAACAAGAGAAATAAAGAAATATCTTAACTGAAACATTGAAGTGACTTTATCTATAAGTCAATATTGCCCAACATAATTCACACACACACACACAAACATGAATTGTGCAAACAGAATGCAGTCAACCTTTTGGCTGGTAAACAATTGAAAATGTCTGGGATAATTAACGCTAGGCGTAATGTTTACCCTTTCAAAGGCGGAGCAGTGGGACGGGGAGTTGAAAATTTCGGCGTAATTGAGTGGCTTATGTACTTAAGTGAAATATTTGTATAGTTTGCCTAATGCCAAGTCGTTTGTCATATTTACCCAGAAATACCCACTAACTAGTAGGGAGAACGAAACAAAACACACACAAATCGTTGCAAAAGAATCCTGTCGAACCGGTTTATAAAAATAGAAAAACGTTCCATTACGCAAGAATGTGCCCTAAAACGATGCAGAAAAGTGCATGAAAAACCTGAAATCTGCATAAAGAAAGATTAATTAAACTACGAATAACCAACCAGGGAGGATGCGACTCTTTGCGGGTACTGGAGGTGATCAGGTGGTCGCCACCATCACCAACACCAACAACAGTTCCAGCGATGAGGCTGGCGAAATTATTGAAAACTCTCACATACACAGCAGCCGTGGAGCCGTCATTTATAGCAACCAGAGCAAGTCAAGGTCATTGGAACGCTATAATGGAGCACCAACAATGCATCATCAACAACATCTGGGACTGCCGCCCTATGCCACGCCCACGGGCAGTACACGCCGTCGCCTACTGGCTCCATTCCGATCCATGAAACGACGCAGTCGCAGCAGCAGCAGCAGCGGCGACTCGCAAAATTATAATAATCTGAATCTGGTCGTGGTCAATGTGGGAGCCAGTGGAGGAGTTGGCGGTGTTGGCGTCGGTGTGGCCCAGGCTAAGGCTAGCTCACAGAGTGGCGACAGTGGCACTGGCGGCACCGAGCTAGAGCATGAAATGGAACCGGACGATGATGAAGACGACGAGCACGATGAGAGCAGTCAGTTGAGTTTGAGCTACTCACAATTGAGTAGCAGCGGCTGTGAAGATGAGCAACCGAAGGAGCAGCCAGTTGTTGCGGTTGCTGGTGATGTTGCAGTGCAACATGCTGCCGACGAACGGCGACGCAACATGTTGTCCTTGTACTCATCCTCGTCCGACGAGCAATTGCATTGTCGTATCGGAGACATCACTCTGGTGGACGACACCTACTCCAACTATGATCCACAAAATGATGCCGAGCGAATGTTTCTACAAATTGTGGGCATATTGCGCGATGAAAATGAGGTTTGTGTATTGGCTAAGTGCGAATTGCAGAGAAAATATTTTTAAAAAAAACTTTCAAATCTTTAATTTTAAAACTTCACTTATTCTCTGCTGGGAAACGCTTTGATCAATTCTCTTTCTCTGGCAATTTATTTCATGTTTCTAGCTACGCGGGTTCTCGAGATATAGCAATTTAAAACCCATTCCCCCCCAACCCATTTTCCTACAGGTAAACATCTGATTTCGACCAAATTTCACGAATCTTTTTGAAAACATATCAAATAACCAATCGCGGAGTTTAAGAAAGATAAAATTTAAAACAGAAAAGTTTTTCTCACTAAGACTCATTTTCCGACCGATCGGTCCTGTGGCAACCATAAGATATAGTCACCCGATGTCGATCAACTTTTTCAAATTAGTTTAATATTAAGAATCACCGACTTTAAGAACTATTTATTTGAAAACAAAAAAGTTTTTTTCACTAAGACCCATTTTCCGACCGATCGGTCCTATGGCAGCTATAAGATATAGTCATCCGATCCGGTCGGTTCCGACATATTAGCAGCGTGCAGTAAAAAGAAGACTCTGTGCAAAATTTCAGCTCGATAGCTTTAAAACTGAGAGACTAGTTTGCGTGGAAACAGACGGACAGACAGACGGACAGACAGACAGACGGACGGACAAAGCTCAATCGACTCAGCTCGTCGCCCTGATCAAGAATATATATAGTTTATGGGGTCGGAAATTAATATTTCTATGCGTTGCAAACTTCTGGGCAAAATTATAATACCCTTTGCAAGGGTATAAAAAGGCTTATAAAAAAAGTATTTTTGACGATATCTCAAGGACATGGCATAAAAATAACCCAACATTGGGCCAGATCAGTTTGTTTTGAAGTAATCTATCCAATTATAAAGGAAATTTCAAAATCCCAGACTTTAGGCCCTTATCGGTAATCTATACCCTTTCCCTGACATTCATTTGTAAGTTCCAGGTTCTAGGTGAATGCAAAGCTAGCTGCAGATACAAATTCTTAATTAAGGAGTTTTTTACGTCTAATATAGAGTAATTTATAGAAAATGGAATCAAAAATCAGTAAATCACTTTTTAATTACTGAAATTAATGGTGCAGTGTCCCCAAAATACATATTTATCATTTCCTTATTTTCTGTACGAAAGAATAATGCCTAATGAACACAGCTAGCTAGGCTAAGCAGTTTGGCCTGGATCAGTTAGTCGGACAAACACGATAAAATAAATAATTCCCAATTATTTTTCAATAAATAAGAAAAGTTTGAAAATCTATAAACCGAATTATCAACTTTTTGTGGTTATTGAATGCATTTTGGTTAGTGCTGAACTCTGTAGCTTGACTTAATTGGATAAGTAAAGTTTCCATTTGACATTTCAGTATTTAATGAATTCCGTTTTATGTTTCCACTCTATGACATTGCCATAAAAATGCTTGATTAATGCTCGCTCACAGTCATAAAGGATTCATCGTTGAATGAGATTTATATAATTGGAACATGTCCTTGATATAAAACTGGCAAATAGTTTATACGCACACCCAGGCAATATCATTCCGTTTACTTTTTTTGTGCTTTTGCTTGTCGTTGATGGAACAGTTTCTGTTTCAATTCAATTAATTAATGCAAGCAAGGATTCCGCCATGTCAGGCTTCAGGAAGCCAGAGGGAGTGAGAGGGAGGGAGATTAACGCAAATGGAAATTGCATTTAATACAAAAACATTTAAGTCAATAAAATGGGCAAATGCGATAAAGTGGTAGATAACCTACACCATCAAGTCTTTGGGTATAAGAGTTTTTTTTAAATTTTATGGTACGTAGCGGCAAACTAAAATAAAAATTTAGTTAAGAATAAGGAACGGAATACCGTAAGCAACCTCCAAACATAAATTTCACTATAGCACAATTCATTTTTAATCCATTTAAAATCATTTAAAATTTCACCCAAAAGATAGGCTATAAAATATCAAAAAAAATATTTCATTGATCAAACTGTTCTGCGCTTGCTGCTCTGCCGAATGCAGCCCCAATGTTCGCTAACTTAATCAGCTTCAACAATGGCAGGAATATCTTTAGTAAGTATGTCAACCACCTGCGGGAAGTAAAAACCATAACGAGTTACATTTCAAAGGCAAATAAAGGCATTTTTAATAAGCTGCCTTGGAATGCCCAGCAGCAAAAGGAGTCGGTGCACCCATAGAAAATATGACGACAACTGGGCTTACTTATTTGCTTCGCCTCCCGCTCTCCAGCGGGAGTCAAGGAATATTGTAGCCAGGTATTAAATTGCACAGTGTTGCACTTTTTAAGTACACACCATGGCCAGACGCCCACAAACTGTTGCTATATTGACTTTACAAGGATTCACCAGGCAGGCTTTGTTCTGTGGCACGTTGATTAAAACTGCAGGCAGCTTTAAAAGTGCATTGCACTCTTATCAGGAATCCCCACCCACCCAACTCAGTCTCGTTCTGCGCTCCTTCAAACTGACTTCGATTGCAAACAGCTTTCTTGCCTCTTTGTGTTTTATGGCGGTTGCCACTTTGTTGGCTGGTTCCCGCTAATTAGAGGGGAGGAGAACGGCAGGCGGAAATTGCATATTTATTGTAAACATCAAATTATTGATTCCAGGCGACCCTTTGGATGCCCTTTGTCTTCGTGTTTTGCTCTACTAATTAAAATGAAACGCAAAACGTTAAAATCTGAAGCAGAAACAGCTTTTGTGGTTGCTGAACGCTTAATTAGCTGCACGGGGAAAAAAAAGTTTGTGCAACCACTAAAGAATGAAGGAGATGATGTCAAACGAGTCAGTGGGCTGAAACCAGGTGGAGATTGAGCCTTTGAGTCAGTGCAGGGAAATGAAAACGAACATGGAACGATTATTTCACAAAATCTTAACTCTGATATGGGAACAAAACTATTTTTAACATAATCTAACGGATGGGCGTATTTATCAGTAAAAAGTTTTGGACCCAAATTATAATTCTTTTTGGTTACATTTCCATTTGCTCACGAGTTATACGCACTCATCTCTAAGTTTTACTCTCTCTCTCTCTCACTAAGATTGCCGTTCAATAGAATGCTGTGGTGATGGGTGGGCGGATGGGGGGTGTTTGCTGGCCGTTTTTTGCGCATAACTTGAGTATCGTTCATCCGATCTTTATCATTTCTTCAGCAAATCGATAAATAATTTAGTTTACAAGGTATCTCTAGACGATACAAACGATCTATCTTCAAAACTGTAGGAGATATGACGTTTTTTCCAAGTTGTGGGGGCGGGAGGGGCGTGGCAAAAATTGAAAATAAACTTGATCTGCCTGCAAGTATAAGAAATATATGCCCCATACATGTCAAACCTCTATCTCTTACCATCTCTGAGATCTCTTCGTTCATACGGACGGACGGACAGACAGACAGACAGACGGACGGACGGACATGGCTATATCGACTCGGCTGTTGATGCTGATCAAGAATATATATACTTTATAGGGTCGGAAACGATTCCTTCTCCCTGTTACATACTTTTGCACAAACTTAATATACTCTATGTACCTTCGGTACAGAGTATAAAAAGGGTGTGAGTGTCGTTAACATTCACGAGGTTTTGATGTGGAACATGATGCTAAATTTAAGGGCTTAATTTCAAAACCATAAGCTCTCTCAATGGTATCTAAATCACCAATGGCAATCTTTCCAAAAGAAGAAAACTAACAGGAAGTAGAAATACCAACAAAAAGATCACTCGCTGCTGTGTTCTTTCTTTATTTCTGTAATAATCTAAATCTTGAAATAGTTAAGTCACTGGTTAGTCACTGTTTAGTCACTTTCAAGTCACTGTATAGTCACTGTCTAGTCACTGTCTAATCACTGCCAAGATCTCACCACGCGCCATAAAAGTGCTTCTAATTTAGTCAATCGTACATACATCCGAGAAGTAGCTGACTGTACCGAGCTCATAATTTAGTTCCCGCCTCCTTTATAAATTCATCTCTGTAGCTCTCACCCATCCTACGTACAATTTTGTCTGACCAGAGCGCCCATTCCATAGTGTCGTCCAAACGTAATAATCTTTTCATTAAATACCTTAGTAGGCATTCTACTTCGTCGAAGTGGTATATCCCCCACACTTAAGCGCCATAGGGCATAATGGACCTCACCGCTGCACTGAAAAGCTTGTATTTTGTGCTAGTAGGCATATCCTTTTTGCCAAGCAACGTTCTCCAGGTATAATTGATGGCTACTTCGAAGTCTGCCAGTTTGTTTTTTAGATGCAGATTGAAACTGGCGTTGTGGTTGAAGTAAACTCCTAAATATTTGTAGCTTTTGACTACTCGTAGCTCAACGCCGCTTAATTGCCACTTTTCATCTCTTGCTAGCCCTCTCCAGTTGCAACTTCTCCATATTTATTGTGAGAATCCAGAGCATACAGTACTTATGCAGAGCATCAATTGTTTTTTGCATACTTCTAGGTGAATCAGATAGGAGAACTATATCATCAGCATACAATAAGGCTTTCATTTCATACCCGTCTAGCGAAATTCCGAAACTCCCGTTTCGGTGGTAAGCCAGTGTGACAAGTTTGTGCCATCCCATACTGCTTGTCGGTTGCTTTTGTAGAGTCTCTCCAAGATTTTAATGATTTTTGTAGACATGCCTAGGTTGTACAGCTTTAATAAAAAGGATCGCCTGTCTATGGAGTCGAATGCAGCTCTGAAATCTACAAAGACACTTGAAATGTACTTCTCCGCGATGCTCGAAAGACAGTAGACGTTGTCAATGGTAGAGTAACCCTTCCGGAACCCGGCCTGAAACTCTGACAGAAGATCTCCCTCGCTTATCCAAGAGTTTAAACTTTCCAGCAGGATCGCTTGGAAAGAGATTCCCCCGTGGGTCGCGATCTGTGGGTCACCTTTTTTAAAAATTGGAAACAATATAGCCTCCTTGAAAATGTCCGGTACTGTGCCGAGGTCAAATATACAGTTCAGCGATTTCGATAGTTTTTGTAAAAAGCGGGAGCTTTGTTCATCTTCAGTTTAAAAACTATATTTTTTAGCTTCAGCAATGGTTATCGGTTCATCCAGTCTGTTATTTTCTATATATGGAAGTGCAAAGTGTAGTGGGTTCACAGGTGAGTTGGCATTTAGAAGGTTATGAAAGTAGGTTCCCAACTGCAGCGCTGTAACTTCTCCTCCTTTAACCAAACTGCTCCCATTTAGGTTTCTGATGGCTGCCCAATATGACTTGCTGTCTGTTATTTGCTCTAGGGATTTGGCCAGACTTGCAAAGTAACGACTGCGGGCAAGGTAGCATTTCTGTTTAAAGTCCTTTTTTGCCTGATGGTAGCATCTTAAGGTCTCGGGAGTGCCTTCGGATTTTGATAAACGTAGCCAGTGGAATGAGCGATCTCTTGCAGCCTCACAGTTTCTGTCAAACCACTCCTGTTTAAATTTTTTGTGGTCTTGGATCTTTGGTTGAATTACCGAGTTTTTTATGCAGTCCATTTGACTATTCAGATCGTAGCAGTGAGTATTGGCTACCGGGTTGCTGAATATCAGGTTATGGTCGAGGTTTCGTCTATAGTTGCTTGCATATTTTTCTGACCATCTAAGCTTTGGCATTAGGTTTAGCTGCTCAGTATTGTTATTTTGCTCTGCCGAAAAGTTTAGTCACTGTTTAGTCACTGCTTAGTCACTGTTTAGTCACTGCTTAGTCACTGTTAAGTCACTGTTTAGTCACTGTTTAGTCACTGCTTAGGCACTGTTTAGTCACTGTTTAGTCAGTGTCTGGTCACTTTTAATTTGCTGTTGGGTCACTGTCTAGTCACTGTTTAGTCCCTGTTTAGTCACTATTTAGTCACTGCTTAGTCACTATTTAATCACTGTTAAGTCACCGTCTTTCTACCTCTTTCCGCATATTTTGTACGCTCTTTCATCCTCTTCTCGAAGGACGAAACTTATGTATGTAGATTCGGCTCTGCCCGACTTCGATAGACCCGGTACTAAAAGAAAGAAATGTTAGTCTTCCCTTATGTTAATTAACAGAGCATTAACATTAATATAATATCAACATATTAAAATTGTATTTGCAGACAGCGCATGCTGAATCTAAATATATAAGATTTAGGTGTTTATACAGACAGACGGATAGGGCTATATCGAAATCAAGAATATTTAGGGGTAACACAGAAATCTCTAGTGATTTTCGTCAAAACGCTTGTATTTCAAATTGAAACTGCTTGAATTTGTATGCGAAGTGGCACAAAACAGATCGGTTACTAGATCAGATGTCGAAAGTAAAGCGAATTAAAACCGACTGTTCAAAGCCAAGTAGATTTGAGCAGTTCGTTCTAAATCGCTCAAATTCACCATCTGATCTAGCAACCGGAGATATACTTTTCACTTCACATATGAAGCTGTACAATAGAAATTGGATATGCAAACGTATATACCAAAATCTCTAGAGATTTCTGTGTCACCCCCGATATTTATACTTTATGATGTCGGAGATGCTTCCTTCTGTCTGTTACATATGTACATTTGCACGTGCTTAGTATACCCTTTTTACTCCACAAGTAATAGAAATACTTAACTCAATCACATTATCTGCCTCTCAAATTTTCACAATTCAGAAAGATGGTTCTGTTCACTTATCAGTGCAAATTTTAAAGTTAAGAAATTTAACCAAGAAGTAAATGTAAAATGTAAAATTGGCTCAAACAGCACCTCTAAAGGAGGTCCAGGGCCAAGCTTCATCAATTCCAAATTGACACAATATGGACAACTCTTTGGTTAATGCAAGAAATATAAAATTTGCTGCTAAGGAGTAGAATTCTTGAAAGCTTCGATCATTAGATTGGTCATTTGCCAAACTGAATTAAAAAAAAAGAAAGAAAATCGGTCAAGCCCGACTATAACATACTCTGTACCCAAAAGTTGGAATTTATCTGATCAATTTAAGTTAGAAGCCACGCAAAGAAAAACCATAAAGTGGCAAAAAAAACCATAAAGTGTGCGAAGTGCTGCCCATCGCCGTTGCGGTCGGTGCTACCCATCATAATTGTTTGTTTTCCCTATACCTCGACTATAGTTCATCCGATCTTTATCATTCCTTCGGCAAATCTATCAATAATACTGATTACTAAAGATGCGTAGAGGGTACAATCCAACTTTCTATAAAACTGTGGGAGATATTACGTGTTTTCCAAATTGCGGGACGGGAGGGAGCGTGGCAAAAATTGAAAACAAACTTGAGCTGCCTGCAAGTATATGTCCCAAACATGATATATTTTGTCATTGTGTAAGTTACCTCAATTGAGTATCCAATAAGTTTCGTCTTTTAGCAGTGTTTCCAAGCATAGTCCTGCCAGAATTGGCGTTCTCATAAAGACAAAAAAAATACATTTTCCATTCCAAACAAATATCCCAAATTGTCACACCATCCTAACAGCAAACTCAATCATACTCGGATGGTATTCAATAGTCCAACAATAGAATTACACACAATGCGCTTGACTTCGGAACTCTCAGAACAAATGACTTTTTACAATTAAGCAGGAAACAGTGAAGTTTCAGTGGCTGACGAAATATCTTCAACATTTTACATCAATTTAAATTTCAAAACTTGCAGCCACATTAAATATATCTTAGCTTATGCATTTAGAATAATCTCACACAGTGTTGAGCTTCATAAATATTTATGAATTTTAAAGTTTTAACTTGATGAAATGCCTTAAAGTGTGCGGAACAGTGTTAGATCTTTGTGCCAATCAACAAGCAACCTCAAAACGGTTTTCCAACTTAAACAAAACAAGAAAACAACAACAAGAACAAATGCCACATTTACCATCATTGCCTGTTCTTGTGGTCGGCTCACACACACACACACACACACAGACACACTCATGTAAACTTGTCCTCTGCCTGCATTATGGAGCATAAACTTGCTCTAGGGACTCAAAATGGCTGGAAAAGCTGCAAAAGTTTCAAATCAAAAACACAAACACGAAGAAAACTAAATTAAAAACTGCACACAGAAGCCAAAGAGGAGACAGAGCAAAGAACGGAGCGGGGGTGTGAGCAGAACTATAACTAAATGAAATAATAAAGTAAAGGCGGGCGAGCGGGTTGGCGATGGGTTGATAAAAGTTTTTTGCTTGCAGGTAAATGCATTTTGCTTGTTGCATGCAAAACGCGCAGCAATGAAAGTTGGCTTGTTGTTGTTGCATCTTTGGCAAATGGAAAATGGGGTGCCAAGAGCTAAAAATTGAAAAGCGAAAATTTTCTTGAAAATGGGCTAAATGAAACGTGTACAGCTGCTGCCAGTTGCCAGGTTAGAGTTACAAAGCGCAAATTGGCACGGCGGAAAATGCAAAAGCAAAACTACGGAATGAACGTGAAGGGAGGAAACATCCTGGCAGCATCTGATGTCCATGTCCTGTGCTGGTTGTGCCACAAGAAGAAAATAAAAAGCGCAGGCTTCTGGCTTTTCATATATTTTTCATTTTTACTGCTAATGAAGAGTTTTTTTGCACACAGGACTCATATCAGCGCTCTGGATGTATTTAAACTTATAAATTAATCCAAATATAGCTCAATTTCAGCCACAGCGAAAGCTTCCAAATCTTATTAAATTTCCAAAGCCCGCCCAGAAGTAGACTACAAAATGTTCAGCTTCCCCCTTTGTTCTGGCTGGCAAATTAAATGCATTTTCTTGTGTCTCCCCACACAAATTAAGTTCTATGCATACACTAAATAAATACTGCAGATGAAAAGACAGGAAAGAAAACAAAAGCAACAAAAGGAAGGTGGAAGGCATAATAAATGAGTGTTAAAAACTAATTGTTATATATGTAGACGATGTGCTTACCAAAGGGCTTAAATTACCTTGGTACAACCATTCAGCATAATAATCTGCCAGACAAAATAATTATGATAAATATTGTGGAAAAAGTTGAAAGTATTGTAGTAGTTTGCAAGTTTATGTTGAATAACAAAATAATCATCACCCTGACCAATCTGCTTACTTTTGACACCTGCGTTCGGGCATGAAGATGCGCAACATAAAAAGAAAATCTGAAAATTATAGCCCTTATGGGTGTATGGAAAAGCTTTATATACCATATCGGCTCTAAAGATTATTTCAATTTAACAAACTGTTGTAATAACACAGTACTTATGGTAGTTAAAACACCCTGCCTATGTTTGGTCTGATTGGTTTTCTTACAAAATGTTTTGTTGTTCAAGTCTATATAACATGAGCTATTTGATATTTAACTTAACTGTTTGCAGCAATTTTGTAGCTCTTAACCACGACTACAAAACACTTCTTAGGACTAGCTTAGGAAAAAACCGTCTCCATGCTCAAAATCACGAAAATTTAAAAATATCAACATTTTCCACAGCTTTTTTTTTAAGGGTTTTGCTTTTATCTTGAAAACTGCCACCATTTCCATATAGTTTTGTTAGCGAGAATGTATTTCAGAAAAATGCGATAGTTTTTTATGAATATAACAATTTTATTAGATTATTTTTTTATATAATTTTGACCTAGAAACTTATAAAAGCTTACATAAAACTACATCTGGCTAGCTCGAGGTCTATGGTTGAGTATAATTCTTTATAACCAACACAAACCGCTGATGAGAGAATTTGGTTATTCTCGAAACAGCGATCATTGTACGGACCAGTGATTGGAAAGGTACTCGATTTTCTTACCTAGGTAAGGTAAAAGATAAACGTCAGAAAATATACCTAGGTAAGGTAAAAGGTATCCGGATTTTCAAGTACCTAGGTAAAGGTACAAAAAAGGTACTTTTATATTTAAAAGCGTGGTTCATGCATTTTTATTAGTAATGAATATTAAAAACATAAAAAAACAAATTTTCTTCATTACAAACATTTTTGGTCATACTTTACGGGCTTAAATCCAATTAAAAGGTTTAAGAATGGAACATTTTGATTTCAGACGATGTTATATTATTAAAATGTTTCTTATATACTATCTTGCTTTTTTAACATTACAAGAGTTTCGAATATTTCGTCACCTAGTCTGTTTCTTTTTGGTGTAAGGATTTGGCCTCCACTGCTAAAAATTCTTTCAACTGGGGCTGAGCTAGGCAAAATGGTATTATACTTATAAAAAACATTACAAATATTTTTATACTTAAGTATAGATTCTAAAGACATTCTACTATCGGCAAGATAATTTAAGACATCCATTTGAATATTGGAATTTTCACAACAATTCTCAGTTTTATCATTGACAACATTTTCCAAGATTTCCGTAATTTCTTCAACAAGCCAATCTTTAAAACATACCACATTTTTTGTGGTTTTACTTGGAATCCACTTCAATTTAAATTTTGGAAGTGTCATAGTGGACAAAACAAAAGTCTTTGCCTCGCTTGAAGTCAAGTTTTCAATAAAAGAAAATCGGTTTGAAACTCCTTTTTTAAGAGCAACTCCTTTAGTGGATCACAATATTTCAAATAATTCAAACTGTCAAGTTGATGTATTACTTTAATTAAAGTGGGCAGCAAAAATCCTAAGTAACAAATTTATGCACATAAATGTATGTATGTATAGACAATATGGTGCAAAACAAATCGGTCATATGTACATAAATATGTGTGTATGTTTGTAAATATTCAAATTTTTGTCCACATATGTATGCATATTGTACATAAACATATTGTGTAAGTACTTACCTTCAAATGCTTGTGTAAATTTTCAGTAGATTTCTTATCAAACTTAATAGTTTTATTTACACAGAGTTGACATTTCCCGTTCGGGTAAAAAAAATGTTCCATTCAAGATCAGCGGTAAATCTTTATTCCCTTCATCATTTAGCGCCTGATCAGTCATTGTGAACAATGGCCGTGTTCAGCAGAACAACTTGCTCCCTGATCAAGTATAAATTTGTAATAAACTTCCTACTGAACTCGAGTGAAGCGGCATTATAATAGCCATTTAGAGGTATCATGATACAGGAGCATGTATCAAAGAAATAGTGCGCTACTTAAAAGCGATACTGCTCCTTCCAACAGCAGAAACTATTCGATGCATAATTTATTTTTGATACCTGCTCAGGGATCAATTATTCGGCTGAACACGCCCACTAATTAAGTTTTAGGTTTAATGTACATAGAGTATATTAAGTTTGTGCAAAAGTATGTAACAGGGAGAAGGAATCGTTTCCGACCCTATAAAGTATATATATTCTTGATCAGCATTAACAGCCGAGTCGATATAGCCATGTCCGTCTGTCCTTCCGTCCATCTGTCTGTCTAACTGGCCGTTTGACTCGTGAGCAAATGCGAGTGTAAGGGTTGAGAGTATGTTATAGTCGGGCTTGACCGACTTTCTTTCTTGTTTTTTTGTTTTGTATATCTTGGAAATATGCCTGAAATTAGTGTGACCGAAAATCATAAAAATCCCAAACGTGTAGAGATGGTACAATACAACAATTGATATCGATATTTGGCCGCGAAGCAAAATCACTCAACAAAGTACCTTGTATCTTACCTATTCACAAGGTAAATGAAAATTAAGACCTAGGTAAGGTAAAAGGTACTCGAATTTGAAAATACCGAAGAAAGATAGTATGTAGATAGTAGGTATGTACCCAGGTATTTGTACCTAGGTACTTACAAACACTGGCTGTCGCAAACAGAGAAAAAATTTAAAATCCTTATGAAACCCGCTTTTCTTAAGAAATTCGGATTTCGTTGTTAAAAGAAACTATCGTAAATGTCTATGATCAGAAAACACGAGAAATGCTAAATCAAGTGATCTGTAGAGAGAGTGAGCGAGTTTGTTAAATTTTTCCCTGTCATTTCTTTGAGCAGACAGCATAGACAGCTTTGTTTGTAATGTTAACAGTGAGTTAAAAAAAATCAATTTGGCTTTAAAATGGAAACTATAAGAGGTTTTCGTTTGGATTATTTTTGATAACTTTCCACGTGAATTATCTCAACAAGAGTGTGGCGATGAACTCAGTTCTTTGTATGGCGATAAAGCACATCAAAAACCACTGTAAATCGCTGGTATAGTGAATTTAATAGTGATCGTAGTTCGCTCTGCGACGATTATTGTGCCAGAAAACATCGATGCTGTGCGTGAACTGATAATGCAAGACATAACGTGAGATTGAAGCATCCCTCAACATTAGTTCCACCAGCATATGTAAAATTTTGAATGAACACCTTGCAGTAAAAAAGGATTGTTCGCATTGGAATCCGTATTATTTGACAATCGCTTAAAATTGGAATGGAAAAGCTTATTGTTTTTCAACTCACTGTAAACAACACAAATAGCGCTCGTACATGAAACCATTGTGTGGCCTTTTTATGCTTAAAAATGTCAAAATTTTTTTTGGCACTACCAAATTTTAGCTATTAACATTAGTGTGACCAGTTCCCAAAATTTAAATAGCACCCTACGTATTCCACTATCTTCAGAAAGTCTCTTTAGAGATATCTGACAAGTGTAAAGGCGCGATATTTAAATTCATTAAACTGCGACAGGTCTGAAACGATCTTTCAGTCCCACTGATATTCGGTTCTCAAGTACAAGATTTTATAAAATTGAATATTTAAGCCTAATTTAAAGATATTTTTTCTAATCATATTCATAATTGTTGTTAAAGAAAACCTTACTTTATCGGAGTTTTTAAAATTGTGTCCTAAAAACTAAAATCTACATTTCAAACTTATACTTATTTATTTTATTGGGGACTATTTATATTTGATACCAAAATTGATTTGATTCGTCAATATATTTTAAAGTTTCCATGTCCATTTATGCCGTTAACACAACTTTTATTCATTGATGATGCGATACGAATGTTTTTCCAATTATTCATTCAAATTTATGTTTTAATCTTTTACAGAAAATGCGTCAATTCCAAAAGATACTCGAGGATCTTAGCTCTCGTGTTGCTTTGGCCGAACAGACCAAAAATTCCTGGCTGACTCCACCCACAGTGAGTGAGGCGAATGAACAGATGCAGCAGCTACAACGATTGCGTGACAAAATGACAACGGCCAGTGCCCTTCTGGATGATTGTAATGAACAGCAATCCTTCTTTACCGCCAATCAGGTGTTAGTTCCCACACCATGTCTATCCAAGCTGGAGGATTTGAATACACGGTATGTTTTTAGCTTTGGCTGTGTGTATGTGTGTGTGTGTGTCTGCCTGTGTTTTCCTTTAATCATGAACGAAATCCTGTTGTGTGTAGCATGAAACTCCTGCAAATTGCGATGGATGAACGACAGAAGATTCTATGTCAGTCGGGTGCCCAGCATACGCATGAGAATGGCGACGATGGACGAAATACATCGAACAGTGGCACCATTGGGCCATTACCCAACTTAGGACAGAGCGTTAAGCCACCCTGGGAAAGAGCCACCACGGCCGCCAATGTGCCTTACTACATTGAGTAAGTGAAAATGCGATTATTAAATCTGTTAAGTAGAAGTGGAGTGGGAACAATTGGAAAACTGTAGTGCAAGACTATTTTGTATATTTTATAATTATAATTATAATAAAAGCTGACCTGGAGAGGCAATTGTTGCTTAAGATGGAAAGTTGGATAAGACTATCATCGTAGTCTTGATTACTTTTGATTCCTTTTGTCATAAGTTTCCATATGTTAAGTTTTCAGTTGAGTTTTTCAAAATATGTCTCTAACGCCTTCTGCCTTCTGCTTTCTGCAGCCATGAACGTGAGACCACACACTGGGATCATCCAGAGATGATTGAGCTAATGAAGGGATTGGCTGATCTAAATGAGATACGCTTTTCGGCCTATCGCACGGCCATGAAATTACGTTCTGTACAAAAACGATTGGGTAAGAAGCTTAACTAATTATTTCCCACTCTTCCAAATACATTTTTGGCTCCTTTTTTTTAGCCCTGGATCGCATTAACATGGCCACTGCCTGTGAATCCTTTGATCGTCATGGTCTGCGTGCCCAGAATGATAAGCTCATCGATATACCCGATATGACTACGGTTTTGCATTCGCTCTATGTGACAATCGATAAAATTGATTTGACGCTAATGCTGGACCTGGCCATCAATTGGATACTAAATGTGTACGACTCCCAGCGCACTGGTCAGATTCGAGTGCTTAGCTTCAAGGTGGGTCTGGTTCTACTCTGCAAGGGTCATCTGGAGGAGAAGTATCGGTATCTGTTTCGTCTGGTGGCCGATACCGAAAGGCGGGCGGATCAACGACGTTTGGGTTTGCTGTTGCATGATTGCATACAGGTGAGTGGCAGTAACTGCTTGGTAAAGAAAACTCTATCTTAATACACTTTTCCAGGTGCCCCGACAACTGGGCGAAGTGGCTGCCTTTGGTGGTTCGAATATTGAACCTTCTGTGCGCTCTTGCCTGGAACAGGCTGGCATCTCCCAGGAGGCCATTGATGGTAATCAGGAAATTTCCATAGAACTGCAACATTTTCTGGGCTGGTTGCAGCATGAGCCACAAAGTCTGGTCTGGCTGCCTGTGCTACATCGCTTGGCTGCCGCCGAAGCGGCCAAGCATCAGGCCAAGTGTAATATCTGCAAGGAGTATCCCATAGTGGGCTTCCGATATCGGTGCCTCAAGTGCTTCAATTTTGACATGTGCCAAAAGTGTTTCTTCTTTGGACGTAATGCCAAGAATCATAAGCTAACACATCCCATGCATGAGTACTGTACAACGGTGAGTTTGCAGAGAATTTGAATGGAAATTCAGTTATAACTTTGATTCCCTATACAGACCACATCCACCGAGGACGTGCGTGACTTTACACGCGCTCTCAAAAACAAATTCAAGAGTCGCAAATACTTTAAGAAGCATCCACGTGTTGGCTACCTACCCGTGCAAAGTGTCCTCGAGGGTAAGTACATACCGAGAAACGCTTCTCAGATCACTAATCACCTTTTACCCCTCCATCCAGGCGATGCTTTGGAAAGTCCTGCGCCCAGTCCACAGCATACCACGCATCAACTGCAAAACGACATGCACTCCAGGCTCGAGATGTATGCCTCAAGGCTGGCACAAGTTGAATATGGTGGTGGCACCGGCTCTAACTCCACACCCGACAGCGACGACGAACATCAGCTTATAGCACAGTATTGTCAGGCTTTGCCCACTAACAACGGCAGTGCGCCCAAATCGCCCGTCCAGGTGATGGCCGCCATGGATGCCGAACAGCGTGAAGAGCTGGAGGCCATTATACGTGACCTCGAGGAGGAAAATGCCAATTTGCAGGCCGAGTATCAACAGTTGTGCAGTAAGCAGCAAAGTGGCACTCCCGACGACTCCGGCAGCATGCAACACTCCAGCTCCAGCATGACTGGTTTGGCCAATCAGGGCGAACACGGACAGGTGGGTGGCCGCCTAAATGTGGTAATCGATTGAGAATCGAGAACTAACTCTCTGTGTATTTAGGACATGATGGCCGAGGCCAAATTACTGCGTCAGCACAAGGGTCGCCTGGAGGCACGCATGCAAATCCTCGAGGATCACAACCGGCAACTGGAGGCCCAGCTGCAAAGACTGCGCCAGCTGCTGGATGAACCGAACGGTGGTGGTAGCAGTGCCACCAGCAGTGGCCTGCCCAGTGCGCCTGGTTCTGCTTTGAACTCAAAGCCAAATACTCTGCAAACCCGTTCGGTGACTGCCTCGCAATTGAATACCGACTCACCAGCCAAAATAAATCAACAGAATGGTCACTACGAGCATAATTCAAGTGAGTAGAACTTACAGCTAGATGTGTACTCGTGTTAATCGAAGAAATCTGTATACTAAATGATAAGCGCTGCATACTTTTGGGGGAATAAACTTAGTGGCAACACTGTTTTGTTGACGGGCTGTTGAAGTCAGCTGTTTCTGTGCCACGTGTTTTTTTGTGAAATTGGCAGCAAATATTTTCCAACTTTTAGTGCTTCTGCTTAAAAAGTTAGGAGCAAAATAAAAATTGTAAAAATGCAAATTTTTAGTCCAGATATTTAAGAATATAAGTTGAAAACGCGTTTGTCATTTTTGTTTTCGGTTGCCTAAGTGTGCCGCGTGTTGTTAATGTGTAATTTTTGGTTGACCCTAACCATAAATAATAGTAAAGCATGGCACAACGCTGCACAGTGTTTAAATGCAAAGTTGTTAATGAAATTGTGCAGATTTATGAGTAACTAACACTTCTTGCTACAACGTGCGACTTTTCGATAAAAATCGCCTTTATTGCAGCTGAATTCGTGCTTAAGTTGAATAGATTACATGAGAAAGAGAGAGAGTTTATTGCTTGGTAGCGTCAAACACAAAAAAGTTTTGTGAGTCGTATTTAGAGCTAAAAATAAAAGTACAAACCGGATTTCAGCTCAATAGCGTAAAATACCACAAAGTTGGAGGAAATCGGACAGATCAGTTATATGGCAGCTATATGAAATAGTATGCCGAATCGAACCATTATCGATAAGTCGCTAAAAAAGCTTAAAATACGTGTTCAAACCGAATTTCAGTTCAATATCTTTAAAACCAACTAAGTTGGTGCAAATCGGCCAGATAGGTTATATGGCAGCTATATAAAATATTGGTCTAAATTGTGAATCTTTGCAAGTCGTCTTTGGGGTCCATAATATGCGTACAAACCAAATTTGGGTCAATATCTCAACAACTAGAGTTTATGCCAAAAAAAGGCAAAAAAAAAACTAGTGTGCAATGGCCGAGAAAATTTCCTGTATACGCTCTTGTTGCGCCTTAAACATATTGTGAAATTGATATCACGCCAAATATCCCAGGTAGTGATCCTTTTTTCGACCAAAGTGACGTCACTTGCTTCCACACTTTGGTCCCAATTTTGCTCAAAAGATGACATTGTGTTGGCATAAGAATTCGATCAACTCATCCGTGCTTATACTCAAAAAGCTTATGCAAGAATACTTGCACCCAGTACAAACGTCTTTGTAATAGTCAGCAGACCTCAGCAAATTTGCATGAAATTTTTTTTTAATTACACATATTTTGTATGTACAAAAACCAAACCTTCAAAATGCATTTAAAAATAAACCGCGGGATTCCGCCAATTAATTTCTGCACGTAAATTCTTCATAATTCGCGGTCCATCGATGACATTTGTTTCAACATTTTTGGATGGTATGTAAATACCTATACTCAACATGTACCTTATTTTCTATCATGATAATTAGACATCGGATTTGGCATATTTGCATATTTGAGCTGCATGTCCGACTTAAGTTCTGATTGCACACATCTTATTCTTATTGATCAATGATCTAAGTCCGCTAAAAACAATTTTGCTTAAATTGCATATTTACATAAAAAAATGTGCAAAATATGCAAAAATAAACTTTTTTTTATGAAATTACATAATGATTCTGTGATAACCATTTACTGATTTTGTTGCAAATCTGATTGAACTTGTAAATTAACGTCACCAATTCATCTTGTTATCAATTAAGATGACGAAAATGAGTGATAAAAGCACACTTTAAATTCAAAAATGGCTAAGAGATTTGCCATTAAACTGTTTTGCAATACATAGCAGGCACCCGGAGTGCGTTGCTGCGCCCCCTTTAAAATTTTAAACACAATACGAAGAAGTGAAGCTTAATAGACAATTGCCATCTATCAAATCTTCATGATAATCTAAACCCATTAAATTTTTTGTCAAATTTCCCGAGTTTTTGGTCAGTATGATCTTTACCTCCTATTTACCTGTCGATATACCCGTCTTCGTGTCAATCTAAACTCATATAAGAATTTCGCAAATGTTAAAATTTCTTTAAACCGATTGACCGACACCTCCTATTTACCCGTCTTTAATTCTCAACTATTAAGTTTTCATGATAATCTGAACTAATCATAAAATTTTGTAAATATCCGCATTTTTGGAGAGCTTGATCTTGAGCCGTCAATTTATCCGTCTACACTAAAAAAAAAATTTCAAAAATTTCACAACTTATTGGACCGTTGGATCTAACCACGTGTCTACAATTGCCATCTAGCAAATCTTTATGATTCCCAAAAATCATAAAATTTTGCAAATTTTGCAAAATATCCAAGCTCAAATAATGATCTTGGAAATTTCTTGGACAGCTCGGTCTACACTTCCTATATTTACCCGTCTACTATTGTCGTCTATTAAGTCTTCACAATAAACTTTGGTCATATGAATAATTGGCAAATTTCGCGATTATTTTAACAGTTCGATCTACACCTTCTATTTAACCGTCTATATTGCCATCCATAAAACCTTCATAATAATATTAGGCCATATGAAAAATAGGTAAATTTTGACCTGTTCAATCCACGCCTCTTATTTACCAACGCCTGAGTGCCTCGTGAATACTCAAATGAAAATATGGCAAATTTCGCGGTTTTTGGTCTGTCTCTTATATTGGTCATTCTTTTATAAACCGAACAGTTAAAAAACTCACCATTTTTGATTTCAATTAAAAAAAATCCGAAATTAGATCTCGACATGCCCACCAAAACGTAATTTGCGGTTTTGCTAAAAAATTGTTTGTTAATTTTATAAATAATTTCAAAAATCGTCAAAAAGGGAAAAAAGGATTTTTTAAAAACTGGATTTCTAAGGTTTGGTTTATTGGACAGGTCTCGTGTTGATATTGCTGAATAGTATTTTGATGTATTTACTAAAATAATATTTTAATAACTTTTTAAATTATTTAATAATATTAAGTAATTGTTGGTGAATTTTATATATAGTTTTTTCTCAGTGTTAACCACCATGATATAGCGTCTAAGAATATACAATTTATTGTCCTAAACGCAACTTAAATTACGGTGCTTTCAAAAAGATGGAGACTTTTATAGTTTAAAAGATATTAATTATTAAAGGTATAAGCAAATAAAAACATACCCTTAAAGAAAAATTTCTCACGCAGTCAGTTTTCAAGCTATTTGATTGAAACGCGTGGCCTATATATATCAAGCTTTTCAAAAATGTCAACATCACGCAGATCGGACGTCTATATCATATAGCTGCCATAGAAAAGCTGAATTTGGTGGTGGTATAATTTAGTTTGCAAACTATGGTCACACTACACCACTACAAAATTCAATTAATCATAACATTCGTATGGCAGCTATAGCAGTCCGATCTGCCTGAAGTTGACATGTTTGAAAAGCTTGATAAATATAAAGCTTAATTGCCAAGCTTCAGTCACACAGCTTTGAAACTAACATTGTGGCAAAGCTTTATTTAAGGGCATATTTTTATTTGTTTATAACTTCAAAAAATAATATCTTTTAAACTATAAAACGAGACCTGTCCGATAAATCAAACCTGAGAAATCCAGTTTTTAAAAAACCCTTTTTTTACATTTTTGACGATTTTTGAAATTGTTTATAAAATTAACAAAAATTTTTTTTTTGCAAAACCGCAAATTATGTTTTGGTGGGCATGTTGAGGTCTAGTTTCGAATTTTTTTTATTAATGAAATCAAAAATTCTGCCAATATCGCGATTTTCTTGACCATTTCTTCTTCTCCTATTTATCCACCGGTTTACCCATCTTTATGATAATGTAAACTCAAATGAGAATTTTTGAAATTTCTCGATTTTCTTGACATTTGCTCCGAGTACTCTAGCCGTCCATAAAATCTTCATAAAAATCTGAAATTAATGAACAGTTTAAAAATTTCCCAATATTTTAGAAATTTCAAGGTACACCTTTCATTTGCTCGGTCTGCAATTTCCATTTAACCGCCTATATATGCCATCGACATATATATTCTTTATAACATTTATATACATTTTTTATACAATTACATATTTTGCATATTTATTGCATATTTTGCATATTTTTACATATATTGAATATGCAGTTTTCAATGTAAAGTGGCTTATTAAATTAGCATAATTCATAATTTTCACCTCAATCAACCTTCATTTAAAAAAGTGCATAAAACCCGATGTCTAATGATAATCTAAACTCATACGAAAATAGATCAAATTTCATATTTTTTTGAACTTTCGATCTTTGCTATACGCGTATTTTCACGACTTTATGATAATTTAAATTCATGATAAAATTTGGCAATTTCTACTCTTTTTGGACCGTTTGATCTATTCCTCCAATTTACCCGTCATTTTACCCGTCTTCATGAAAATCTAAGCTCATAAGAATTATATAAAATTTCGCAAATTCCTTGATTTTTTTAAGCCGAGAATTTTCAACAATTAAATCTTTACGATAATCTAAACTCGTTATAATATTTTGCAAATTTCGAGATTCTGTGGACCATTCGATCTACACTTCCTATTTACCCGTCTCCATGATAACCTAGACCAGTGGTGTCCAAAATGCCAAAAAAAACTTGTTGTCTGCTACTTAGCTATTTACATTTCTGGTTATTGCTATATAGGTAGAGGTTTTAGACTAAGTTCGGGCTTGAACGTGCGCTAATTTGGTTCGGTTAGTGGACAAAAAAAAATCAATTTTTCAGAATTATTTTGGAGCAATCGCACTTGTTTGAGTTCTCAATACCACAGTTAACTGTGAATTTAATGTCGAAAACACATATGACAGCTCTGACATGAGCTTCTCAGATTAACCATTTCACTAGCTGAGCAACTCATATGTTTTTTTTTTTTGGCAGCCAACTTATATGAGAACTCAGACAAGTGAAATAACAGCTTAAGCAGTTCAACTAAATTTCCTCAATCTTTATTTTCGAAAAGTTTCCCTGACCGGCTTTAATAAAATCAAAAACAGAGCCGGATAAATGGAGCAATTAGCTTCTATTTTGAATGCATCTAACAAATTAACCTCTAAATGTTCACTATTGTCTTGTTGTATACTCCCTTCCTCTTTCACACTCTCTCAAACTCTTTGTAATGCCACCCAAAACTGCACACAGAGGGCGGCATGGGCATGTTGTCTGGTCTGAGCAACGAATTGCACCAGCATCCTCAGTTGGCCAGTCTGGCTGCCAAACATCATCAGCATCAACTAAGTGGAGCCTTGAATGCGCTGCATCAACAACAGCAGCACCAGCAGCAGCAGCAGCAACAACAACAACACCAACGAGGCATACTAACGGGCAATGGCGGCATTGATATGTCCGGTAGTTTTTTGGGTGATGACGGACGTCCGCCTCCGCCGCCGCACTCGAGTCTGTTGCAGCAGCAGCAGCATTTAAATGGTGCGGAAATTGTTTTGAGTTGTTTTGTAGTTGCGCCGTATTTATGCTTTTGCTGTTGTTTTTTTCACTTGATGTTAGAATTTATGTATCTTTCCTATGAAAACTAATCAGTTATTTCTCTTGCCTTTACTTTCCCCATACGAATTTCACATGCGCATTACAGACCTTGCCTAGAATGTTTTTGGAGGTAAAGCAAAGTATGTGTGTTGTCTATTTTACTTTACAGCTGATTGTACCCAAATAAAAATGGCACAAGTTACTAATTTTGACATTTTCTTCTACTTAGATAATTTGGTGACGGTCATAACCGAACAGGAAATGGAGCCCAATACGGAGGAGTTGGATGAAACGTCAAGTAGCTCCAACACGAATACAACCACAACGACAACGGCGACCACTGCAACAGAGAAAACCTGCGTGGAAATAAGGAAATAAGTTAGGATACTTAAAGGCAATACTTAAACAGCAAAATCCAAGATCCAAGTCTAAATACATACATATATCTCTATAGCGAGAAGAGAAAACGAGCTGAGCAAACATTTTTAGTAGTTATGGAAAATGTACTAAATATATATATAGATATATAGATGTATGTATGAAACATATTGAAAGCTGGAAATAATGCAGAAATCATTTAAAAACTAGCTAAGATTACCTATACCTACCACATATACATACATATAAACCTATCCACATACATATATCGTAATAATGCATAATCATTGTTATAACAAAACACAACACCCAATTTGAGAATTGCCCCCATATCATTTGGGCAGCTTATACAATAAGCAAGCGATTTTAATTTTAATTTATTCAGTTTATTGATTTGAGTTCTTGTGTATTGTGTATGATATCTTATATATAAATATTAATTTGTGCTAACTAAAAGTGTGCTGCAATGTTTTTTTTAAAAATTAAACAACTATTATTGAAAATGATTTCCCAAGAAGGCATTTTTATTTTTTATTTACATTTTTGTTTCGTTTAAATCATGTAGATATAATAGATTTTACCACGAACTTAATCAGATGCTGACGAAAACGATCATCAAATGGACCACCTTTTCTATCAACTTTAAAACGCATAAATATCTATTAGATAAATCCAAAATAATATCCCCATGAAAACTAGTCAAATTACGGTCAAAAAATCACAAATTGCTTTAAAACCAAAATATGTAACTTAAATTAAAGGAAAAGTAACCGAAACAACTAATCGAACATTTTTAAATGTCTATTAAATGTGACCCAAAATATCAAACAATATTCAGTAACAAACACGAATATAGCCCAAATAATATAGATTTTTAATCAATCCAGTAAGAGACTCCATATCACTTGGTTAGTGATGAAGAAATATTGATGCTTAATGCGGTGAGTCTACGAAATGAAATAAGCAATCCTTGGTATATCACAGAGAATGTATGAATGATCTTAGAATATGGTATCGTATTGACCACACTTCAATATCGTAAATAGAGCCCATTTTAAATCGTATTCCAATCAATCGTAACTGTAACTGTTGAGATTAAGTGATCCACAATGTTGGTTTCGTTGAGTACATATGTACCCCCAGTTGATAGATGTATTAACAAGATTATCATGAATTGAGAGAACAAGAGAAGCCAGAAAGCACAGAATGCCTCTAGCAGCAGGCTTCCCCAAGAAGAGAGCGCAAAAATGTGCCTGTACCTCTCTCTAGCACACAATGATGCATGACTTCGGCAAGCATTCGGTTTGAATTGGAGAGTATGTTCGGCCCCCAGGAGCTATGGCTGGGGAACTCTGCTCGAAAGCAAAGCCGACCAGCCATAGCCACCACAAGCCGAAGTCAGTCGTGTTTTTACGCAAACGCGAGCCGAACTCATGATTGTGTGAAACGGCTGTAGTCTGGAGAGAGCTCTCTTGCTCACCAACACAAGCACACTTTTTTGTACTGTCCATTTGGTTTCTACCCTGCAAACATTTTGTTGTGTTTCTTATCTCTCCCGTCAAAAAGAGAGTTTGGCGATAGTTTAAGGGGAGAGTTTGGTGATAGTTTGGCCATAATACCAACAAAATATACATGGTATCGCATTTTTAACACACAAGGGATAAACTAGCGATATTTCCCAGCCAGCATTTTATGAAATTTTTGATCTCATTCGAGTCTTTTTCGAGTCCTCTGTCTGATTAAAATAGTCATAATTGCGCTTGTTTTCTGATCTTAAATGATACTTTGGTCGGGAGCAAATGGTACCCTAGCCGCGACAATTCTTGAAGAGTCGTTTATAACTCGTTGTACTGATCAGTTTCGACTCATTTTCGAGTCTTTTTCATCATTTTTTAACAAATCACATTTTGAGCATTTGCATGACTCATTTTCGAGTCCTCCTTAGATAGCACATGATATAAATCTATTTTTAATCATCAAAAGGGCTCGAAAAAGAATCAACAAGGTGATTTTGCCAAAATTGTCTTCCAAATGATAGGTATGGTATCGCTTTTTTTCATCCAATCTGTAAATTGAAGATATATTCCCAAAAAATCGCCTAGAAGACATGAATGCGATTCTTTTTAAAGGGGACTTGCATTTTCGTCATCCAATCAATGGCACTATTGATCAGGGCTGCAAACCGGTTTTGAACCGAACCGGTTGTAATATACTACAAATTCCATGTAAACACCTATGTACACTGCACACAATGTATTGAACGTTTTATATTTCTCCTTATACATATACATATGCGCCAATCTAACCAACCCGGTGCATGCTACTGCAGAAACATGTCGGCCGTATACAAACAGAAGTGCGTGCAACACGCAGCGTTGCCAATTTAGCTATTTTTCCCACCAGATATAACTATTTTGTAAGCTCGAAAGCCGAAAACTATTCAGTTTTGCCAGAGCCTGGCAATTCTAGCTAATTAATTGACATTGATTAGCTATTTTAAATTACTCTCTTTTAAGTGCCAAAATTTGGTCGCAAAGAAGAATCGACACAGAAAGAGACAGAAAACACACAAGTAAGAACAATAAAACCGCGCATTTCATTTCGTTTGAGAAATTTTGACTGAGAAGGTGTGAAGCAATGACAACCAATTTAATATTTACGAAATTTACATACAATGTAAGCACTGATAAATCAGAATGTCAAGAAATGTCAAACTAAATATGACCGACGGGCATGCAGTAAATTTAATACGGCACCTTCAAAAGAAGATAAAGGCATTTTAGATCAATTCATTGTGGGAAAAAGTTCCTAGTGTGGCGAATAAACACCAATCGATGCTCAATTTTGTGAGTGAAAGACTGATAAAAGTGCATACGAGAAAGCATGAAGATTTTTACACTAGCAATGAAGGAAGTCCACATCCAGCAAACGAGCGCCAATCTCACGACAATTTAAATCTACGTCTTACAGTCTTACAATGTATTTATGCGTCAGGTGTATACCTATTGTTTTGTATATATTGGGTAAAACGTGCAACGAACCAAGGTTCGAACCAAAACCAAAGCCCGAAAACCTCGAAACTCAAATTTCCGAACCTTAACCGTTGGTAAATGTTGGTTCGAACCTGCAAACTGGAGGTTCTGAAAATTTGTTTGGGTTTGCAGTCCTGCTATTTATATTGGCTGAGTATGGAATTTGTTCTTGAGAATTACAGGCAAGCAAAAATAGGTGTATGTTTTCAATACAAGTGCATCTTATTCAATACAATTACTACATAAAATGCCTTGTCTTCGACGTACGGCTTGGCGCAGCCGTCTAATACCCTCGTTCCACTGGCGAACATTCAATCACATTCTCGAAAAGCGAATTTTCCTTGTTCCACTGACGAATGTTTATCACGGCCACACTAACGTCAACAAAGAACAGCTGATTGAATTGCTATGGCTGCAATTGGCTGGTAATCCCACCACGATATAGGTTGTTGGCGGCATTCTTACATAAGGAATATTACTGCATTTTAACATTTTAAAACAAAGAATGTAGCAATTTCCGCTTGCCTTGGCCATGTACAGCTCATGGGCATAGTCGGTTTCCAATAAAGGGGGTCCATACAGTTCTGCCACTGTGCTAAACTCCCACCCACTGAGCTAAGATCCTCTCCGATCTTAGAGCAGCTGTTCCTCTTGGGCAGTTCGATAGCATATCGATAGAAAATCTAGCCTTTTAGCGGAAAATAGCTATTAGGCCTGTTCCGGTTGTCACTTTCGACAAAAATTGTCGAATTCGAATTTGTTAAATGTGCTGCTGTATAAAATTGATTGGGTTAATCAGATAAGGAAATTTTAAATTCAATCCGTCGAGTAAAGAGTAGGTAAAAACTAAAGTATTGAAACAGATTTCCTTCATTGCTTTATAGAAAAGAGAACATGAAAATGTTCGAATTCACTATAGTGAAAACCGGAACATGGCAGTATTTGTCGTGACAGGAGCTAGATCATCCATGACAGTGACTTGATCATCCGTCGCGGAATGAACATTCATCTCTTATGAGGAAATAAACAGAAAGAATGAGGTCATTTAGATCATCCAACGGATGACCTCTATAATGTGCCAGTGGAACAAGGGTATAAGGCGTCGCTCCAACGTCGTTCGAGTCCCCGCAGAGTCAATAACAATCTTTTATATAATAAATATGTTTGTTTTTTCGGAATAATAAAAATAAAAGATCCGTATCCTCCCACATAAGAGACTAATTCATATCTTCAGGAAGAAACAATTTCCTATCTCCTGAATATACTTTTTCTTATCTCCAGAAAGAATCGCTTTTTTATCCCTTAGAAGACACCCTTTCTGATCGCTTCGAAGACACTTTTTTTTATACCCAGAATGTAACGCCTTCTTATCCCTGAGAAGAGACGTTTTCGTATCTCCCAGAAGACACGCTTTATTTTCTCCCAGAAGTGTCGCAGAGTGTCACACTTCTTCCCGAAGGGAGATGAGAATGCGATTGGAATGCGATATCGCTAGAATAAAGAGAAACATACTGGAAGAATCGCATTCTTATCTTCTGCGATAAAAAAATGTATGCTGGGTATGTTCGTCGGAGTATACTATAATTTATGCCAATAAAATCGACTTTGGGACCTTTCGAAATTGGTAAATTTTGATTCGAACCCTCGAATCGGAGCTCCAGAAATGTTTATTGGGGTTTATTGGGGAAATCAATAACTGTGATTTTGATTTAATCGTTTTCCATTAGGAGTTTTTGTTTCTGCATAAAAAATCCATCACGTTGTTTCTTTGAGTTCATTTTCCTAACGTTATAGTGAACTGTCGACTGAAAGAAACTTCACACTTTTTTAAAATATCAATTCTTAATCTTTGGTTAATACCTTTATGAATATATGCGTTTTTCTTCATAACGTGTTCGGATTGCTTGTTTCATGTAGACACGAGGGGATCATCCAATTTCCGCCCAGCCTTTCCCAGTGAAATGGAATGTCTAGGTAAATAAAATATAAACAAGTAGACTTATCCACTTATCTAATAGTTTTTCTTAAATTTAAGTTTTTCTTCTCTTAAGTTTGAGATAAAACTTTATTAAAAATGTAGTACGAAAATATGGACAATATCAAATACTTTTAGATCATTTTTATTTTAGGAATTCTAACTTTATTTTTGGTTGAATACAAAAATTAATCCAAACTGACTAAAACTATAGACAAATCTATATACTTACAAATACGTTAGCTATCATTGAAATGCAGTTAGCTAAAATTTTCCCCTAATTCAAGTTCTGAAAATATTTTTCTAACCACAAATGAATGTCCTACCCACATAAACACACGTACATACAATACATAAATAACCAACCAGTTTAAAACCCTCCGTTTCAAGTTATAAACAAATGAACCAAAAAATTGCTTATATTGAGAACTATCTAATCACTAGCAAACATATCCCATAACAATTATACATAAATATATATATGAAAATACTATCTGAGAGACGAATTTACAGAACGCAAAACTTTATCAAATTTTGCCACAAGTTTTTAGTTGAGCCTAGCCAAAAAGCTGCCAGACACATTATTTTTAAACCGGAATCAAGCGGAAGCAACTCAAGCATATCCTCCCAAATAGTCTTCAGTACTTTGAAGTGGTTGTCTATCAAAATACATTTTCTTACCAAAGCCAAACAATCAACGAATGAAATTATGAATTATATATACATACATATATAAATATATACTTACTTATGAGCTACATTAGCCTAACCGAATTGCATGAATATTTAACTAATTAGCTGAATTTGTGTCCACTTTGCCAGCCCTTAGTTGAAATGCTAGCCCCCTTAACAATCAACCAATCACATAGAGAAAGCCACATGGGCCACCAAGTCGCTTGTTTTGTTTTGTAGATGCTTCGAAATACACTCACAAGTATTTATATACATTGATTTAGTGGTAGCAGGCAAACAACTCAATTGTACCTATCTTTTGATACCGTTTATTACAAAACTAAGGACTATAAAATCGTATTTAAAGTTTATATACATAATTACATATAATTTTATGCAGCTAGACCAAAATGCATAAGTTTGTCATTTATGAAACTGAATAGGAGATGAAATCTACACATACATATAGGGCAGTACATATACCGATATCATAAACATTTCAATCTGTTCTACGAATGGGTAAGATAATACAAATTATAAACATGAAATACAAACACTATGACATACCCAAACGTTTATATACAACACACATACATACATACATATACATATATTTATACATATACATAATGGGATTAAATATACATATGCATATGGGATATACAACAAAATACTATATCATCAAAAATATATACATATGAAAATTGCAAACAAGTTGATACAATAATAAATAAAACCAAACAAAAATACTTAAGTCAATTGTGTTTTTTTTAGAATCATGCAGATGCTGTTTGGGCTGTGGACTTAATGAGTAAGTATTTGTCAAAGAAAAAAAATCGAAAGCTTCATAGCACTTTTCTAAGTCCTCAGGCAGTCCTCTAAGATCTGTTAAATAAACGCAATCATTTTACTCAATCCGTTAAATGGGTATCTGTTAATGTTCAATTATGTTATATCCTTAACATTAGGTTAAATTAGGTTGAGATGGCTAGGGACAGTAAGACTGTCCCTACACTTAGGCCAAGATAGGCCCATTCCGATATCATATAACTCCTTATTTAAGCCAGGGGGCGTTCCTGTTCCTCCCGACTAAACCATTGCGATAACGTTAAGAATTTCAGTAGAACACTTCCGAGAGATTGAGTAGAAAGGGCTGGCCAAGAGTTTTGAGTCTCCTTCTACTGAGATCTAATCCTTAACATTAACTATTTATTTATATCAAACTCCGTGGCGAACCAATATACTAGTCTCATATCAATCCTCCTGATGACGGACCCCGAAAAGGAAACTTCCGTTTTCATTTCTTAAGCCTCATCGAACTGATCACTCAGCTGAGTTTTCGTCAGACCAAAACTCATCTGAGCAACTCAGTTTCAGTTTTTACAGACAAGAAGAATAAAAAGCGAAATAAATAAAGAAGCATTAAAAATTATAGTGGCCGTCCTAGCAAGCGAAATGCAGCACGAAAAAACTGTGGAAGAGAAAAAGAATGTACAAATAACTAAAAGAAAGTATACAAAGCGAGCAATGTAGAGCCGTGACTGGCCGAGATGTGGCCCAGCTTGTGTTGTGTGAGCTGCAATACGAGGATCCGTATACAGGGGCGATAAAGAAATTTTAATTTTAATTCAATTTATTTCATTTATGTATCCATACTTAATAAAATATCTTTAACTTATACTAACATGTGTAATTATTTTTAATAGTATACATGTACACAATCATTTTTTGGAAGAAGTCTCCCTGGTGCTCCTCTGGGACCGTGACAGCTTGCGACTTAATAAATTCGCCCAAAAAGAGTTAACGCTTTGTGAATACTTGTTGACAGGGGTGTTCAAGGCCAATATAGCCTTCTCCAACACCTCGGTCCGCTTGTATTTTCCTCATTGTTGGCCCGTTTTGGATCCGGCTGCTCCAAAAATGAATCCTCTGAAAACGACTCCCTGTCACATTCATTAGCCACCTGCAATAAAGTCAATTAACTTCAGATTGCAAACTTCAGATGTGCAACATACTGAACAGGTAGACTCCGATGCTCGAGACTTAATGGAGCGAAGACGCCCAAAAGCGACAACGGTTCCACCAATATGGGCTCTCACGCTCATCCGTGCCCATTCTGCTTTTGCTGTTAGCTTTCTTTATTTTGGCCAATTCATTTGTGAATTGGCCCCGCAAATTGCTTATTTTCGTTTTTATGTCAACCAGTGATTTTCCCTCAAATTGTGCAGCAATTTTCTCTATTGTGGCAATCCTGCAGGATCTGCTCTTGTAGTTGGGATTGGAGGAGTCGTACAGAGCATGCTCACCCTCGTACATGTCAATCAGCCGCGTAACGTCATCCTTGGTCCACTCGGCAGATGTCTACAAAAGAAGTGTAATGTCTATACTAAAAACAATAGTTATACCAATTATACACACTTACTTTCTTCTTTGGTTGGGTCATATCGATCGGCAATTTATTTGTTGATTTTACAGAAGAAGATTTCACATACAAAAAAAATCTTAACCGATGGCCAAAATTCGATAACAAATGTATATCGTCAGCCAGAAAGTGGCAACGCCAGCAACACTGCAATTTGGCAGCCCTTTATTGTAACAGATGGCACTCAGATGAGCACTCGGCCAAATAGAATCGGTTCTATTTCATCTGATCACTCAGCTAAGTAGCCTCAGACGACTTTTTACACGGTCAGATAGCAACTCAAACAAAAAATCAGCTGAGTGATCAGATCGTGTTAATGAGGCTTTAGATGGGACGGATGGCCTCGAGCCAGCTAAACCAAACATCTTGCACATCCGTCATTAGTGTTTATAAAGATCAGGTCACAAAAACCAACACTTAACAATTAAATTTTTTAAATTAAATATACCGGTTCTGAACCGAACCAAACCGATTTCTTGCACTAGTGAACCGAACAGTAAAACGAACCGTTGTGTTTTAAAATATGCTGAAACAAACCAAAAACCGAAAAAAATAGGTACTGAGTAAGTGGCGAATAGTGAACAAAATCTAAGCACATTATTTTATCAATAGCAAGTGAGAGCCCTGTTGGTCATGATATGACGACATAGCTTAGTATTTGTCAACGCATTGGAAAATCCGTCTAATCTTGCATGCGGTTTCTAAGATCCCAGGCTTCAACCCATGTTATCAAAAGAGAAAAAAACGAGAAGGCCAAGCTAACTTCGTCTGTGCCGAAGTTTTTATACCCTTGCAAATGCTGTTTTTGAAATGACAGAGATTAAGAACGCTTACATAAAAATCATAAACTTTTGTTACTAAGACCCATTTTCCGACAGATAAACTTTTGATTTCGACCAAATTTCGGGAATCTTTTTGAAAACATATCAAATTAACAATCGCCGAGTTTAAGAACGATAAAATTGAAAACAAAAAAGTGTTCCTCAGTAAGACTCATTTTCCGACCGATCGGTCCTGTGGTAGCCTTAAGATATAGTCATCCGATCTCGACCAAATTTGTCAAATTAGTTTGAAAGCGTTTAATAATAATAACCACCGACCGATTTATTTGAAAACAAAAAAAAAAATTCACTAAGACCCATTTTCCGACAGATCGGTCCTATGGCAGCTATAAGATATAGTCCTCCGATTTTGACCAAATTTCGCAAATCTGTTTGAAAGCATATAATATTAATAATGGTCAAGATTGAGGATGCTAACATTGAAAACAAAAAAGTTTTTCTCACTAAGACCTATTTTCCCACCGATGGTTCCTATGACAGCTATAAGATATAGTCATCCGATCTCGACCAAAGTTTGCAAATCTGTTTAAAAGCATATAATATTAATTATCGCCGAGCTTAAGGTCGCTAACAGTGAAAACAAAAAAGTTTTTTTCACTAAGACTCATTTTCTGACCGATGGTTCCTATGACAGCTATAAGATATAGTCATCCGATCTTGACCAAAGTTTGCAAATCTGTTTGAAAGCATATAATATTAATAATAGCTGAGTTAAACGCCGTTAACATTGAAAACAAAAAAGTTTTTCTCCCTAAGACCCATTTTTTGACCGATGGTTCCTATGGCAGCTATAAGATATAGTCATCCGATCCGGTCGGTTCCGACATATTAGCAGCGTGCAATAGAAAGAAGACGCTGTGCAAAATTTCAGTTCGATAGCTTTAAAACTGAGAGACTAGTTTGCGTAGAAACAGACGGACAGACAGACAGACGGACAGACAGACGGACAGACAGACGGACGGACAAAGCTCAATCGACTGAGCTCGTCGCCCTGATCAAGAATATATATAGTTTATGGGGTCGGAAATTAATATTTCTATGCGTTGCAAACTTCTGGGCAAAATTATAATACCCTTTGCAAGGGTATAAAGATAGCTAAAACTCATTTAATAATAATATGCAACAGAATCCCAAACGTTATTGAAAACATAACGGATAATTATAATTTTTAATTGGAATTATAATTCTCTGAGATCGATAAGTAAAGACGATGTGGAAATGCTTGCCAAACAACTCAATAATAGGGATATTATTATTATTAGTTTGTTGTTGGGGAAATAGCGCACTGCGACCAATACTGATCTATTGTGCCCCCATACTTAGTTTACAACTCTCCTAGCAGCCCTATTTCCTGTACGAATGTCAGGATTTTTGTGAGTTCTAGGTTACTTATCTTGTTGGGGCGTACGCTGTATTCCCCAAATCTGTTGAATCTGCGCCTCGCTAGAGCATCGCAGTGGGCTAGTATTTGTTATGAGGACTCCTCCTTCTCTTCACAGTATCAACATAGTTGGGTATTTACTATTTCCAGCTTGTACAGGTGACCACGCAGCCTACAGTGGCTAATACTTGTTGGATTAATTTCTGGAACCTTTTGAGGTTGATGATTTTGCTTGTCTCATGCCCCTGGTGTTTACCCAGGAGACTGTTCTAATCGTATTCTCTTCCTTTTTAAGGAGCTCCCTAATGGTGTGTTGGCCTATGCCACAGTAGGGTTCTGGTCCTACCATTGCAGTGGCTGCACCCTTGCGTGCCAGTTCGTCAGCAATTTCGTTTCCGGGGATGTTTTTGTGTCCCGGTATCCAGCGTAGGGATAGGTTGTTCCTGCTACCTAGTTGGTCCAATTTGTTCTTTGTCTCTAAGACTTGCTTAGAGGTGAACTTGTTGCTGCTAAGCGCATTGAGCTCTGCTTGGCTATCCGAAAGGATAGCAATTTCTCTATTATAGTAGTTTTTTCCCATATTGAGGTCTGCGCAACGGGAGATAGCACATACTTCGGGTTGAAATATACTTGCAAATTCTCCCATTGACTCAAACCTTTTCGTTCCAGGTCCTGCTACCCCAAGTCCAGCTCCTTGGGGTGTCAAAGACCCGTCTGTGTACCACTGAATTATGTGTGGTTGCATTTTACATGTCTCTTCTAGTGAAATCCAATCTCTCTTTTTACTTTTGTGTACAGTGAAGTTCCATTCGAAGTGGAACTCTGCCACCAACTCGTCTCTGGGTTGAAGGATTATAGGGATTCCCTTCTCCAACCTCTCATAGTCCCTCAGGCTTACTATGTAGTTCCTGCCTACTCTCTCTGCTGTCAGTCTGAGCAATGTGAACAAAAAGCCAATCGCACGTATTCCCTCTCTATACGTGTGTCGGCTGTGATGCCGGGAGAATTATGAGTTCGTATCCCATGGGATAGGCTTTTGGCATTTTGGACACCACTGAACTAAAGATATGCACCCTATTTCGCAATTGCTATCGACGAAATAATATGCAGAGATTTCGCACACTTTTCACTAGTATCTCCATACCAAGCTAAAAGACAAAACAGTTTGATTTGTCAGGAAAATTGAGCTCCAGAGAAAGCTTGCAAGTGATCGAAGTATATCATATTTGCTCTAAATTCTTTTCCCGATATGAGTGTTTCAGTTAAAAGTTTGTAAAGAAGCTCCTTGGCCGGGGTGCAGTTCTCAGTCTTACCAAGGTCTCTTACCAGAAAATTTGTAAGATCTGGGACGCTGGGAAAGGACAACTTCGTCGAAGATCGACTCCGTTCGATGTCAATGGGGTCACGGGCTAGAAATAGGGGAGAAATAGCGCCTTCAGGCGCTTAGGGGGAGGGAAACTTACAAAGCTATGGGCGCCGGGATAGAACTAAGGCCGCCACCGGAAGGCCGGGGAAAGAGGTCCGCGTACACTTCGTGCTTACTACCTCACACAGTAGGCGGGATGCAACCACGCCCACCGAGAGAGAGAGAGAGAGCGGGTTAAGAGGAGAGGGGAGAGGAACGACCTCGTAGACGGCGGGATGCAACCGCGAAGACTTCTTCCAGTGCAGCCCCTGGCAGGCCGGTCTGCGAAGGCTGGATGATACCACTCGCTTTGGAAGTTGAAGGGAAAGGGAAGGGAAAACCTCTTAGGGCCGTTTTCTCATGTTGGTGCTTTGGCAAATCTAGGTGGATTTGCTGCATTTGCATTGCTCATGTTCAATGCTAACCATCTAGATGAATTTCGTAGCAATCTACTTCACCCTCACTGTTGTCAGAACCATCTACATGCTAATGCAAATTAAGTATTTTTATGTATCCGCTCATATGGTCACACTGAAAAATATTTGAAAACAAAAAATAACTACTGCTAAAAACAGTAAAGTCTGAATTTTTATTAAGTAAACCATAAATGGAAAATATTGGATGTGCCTTTAATATACAAGAACACCTGCAGACATTGCTGAAATTACAGATGCACATTCTGATTCCCTAGTTCATTGCTTAAGCTAAGTTTACACATCCATATAATTTTGCTAAATTTTGATAAAAATAGCCATGATTATAGATTTTACTGGATTAAAAACTTTAACTGTGGTTCCATACGCAAATAATTTGATCAAATATGGCCGGAAAGTTCTACAATTTGGCATATATAGCCCAATTTTCATGAAAATTTGACCAAATTATTTGCCTGTGTGAACATAGCTTTCGACCTACTGCTTAATCTCCCATCATAGTAACCAGTCGTTCCAAAAGAAAAACCTTCTCCTCGTATGTAAAATTCTTGCTTTAATTTTTAAAATTGGAGCGCAATAAAAAAGACAAAATTCAGCCGAGTGCAGAGTTGCTGCCAACCTAATATTAGACCATTCCAGCCCTCCCGGTGTGACCGTGGCGCAAAGGCCCGAATTTATAATCAACCCACATGAGACAACCAATAGCACAAAAACCATCTAGTTGCAAAATCTAGATGGCTTTCGATTTGAGAAAAAACATGAACATGAGAAAACGGCCATTAGAGAGCGGGATGCAACCACGCCCACTATTGAGGAAAACGAGGAAAGGCGAAAGAGTCTGATGGCAGCCCGAACACTTACGAAACACTCACTCGATTTAATTCTTCACTTTTCATTCACTTATGTATTTTCTTTCACTTTTTAATCACAAAGTCTTTGATTCACCTAACCTGCTGCACCGATATGTTGTTCTTTCTTAACTAAGCGTCGCCCTTCACGCACGTCACTCACGTGGGTTCCTCTTATTTCTAATCTTTTTTTAATCCGAAGAGAGTGAGTCGCCGAGCCAAGAGTGACCATTTCGACTCCTTCCTCTGGCTTATTTTGCCCCTTTCGCGGCTTTGGGACTATTTAGCCCCTTTCTAGGCGTTTTCGGGATTAAGTTTTCCGTGACGAAAGCAGGTTGCTATAGGCTCGGAGGTGGGATGTTCCTAGTATGACAAACCGAGGTCCGATCATGATCGGGTAGCCCTCTAGTCGCGACCGTTAGTTCAAAACAAAAATATATTTTTGTGCTCCTTGCACTTTGCACAATGCTTATAATCCTACTTATACATACCGATATGGGCATTTCCACAGCTACGAACGTGACAATCGTACGAATTTTTTAGCCTTTGATATGAAGAAAAACAAAGAAAAATTGTACGATAAATTTCCGTATATTGGTGTTTCGATAGCACTTTGGTAGCACTTTATTTAATGTAAAACCTGAGAGTTCTAGACAGTAAAGTCCCAAGATACAGGCAGACAAAAAGGCATACGCAACGTGACATAATACGGAAGTGCGTTTTGTCTGCTTTCACAAAAGAGCAAAACTCAGTGGAATGCGTTCGAGTTTTTTAATGCAACTAACTTTAATATGATCTGCAATGATGTAGCTATATATTTATAGCTGATTCGCTCAAAAATAAATGTTGCTTTTTGTTATATTTGACTCATTATGATACGCAACGTGACATACGTTACGTGACAAGCCTTTCTCTAACGCCGTACTTCTGATGCTTTTCATAAATTTATATATGTCTCCTTTTGCGTAATCATAAATAACACACAAATGTTCACTCAGGAACTTATATTGATAGGTAGGTAGGTAGTTCCGGCTTGCCCTTTGTAGGGACCACACATAGACCTTACGGTCGCTTAGTGAGGCCGGGTGGTTTTTTTCTGGGTACCATTAGAAATCCAAGAGGATGTTTGACGTTTTGGCAAATGCCAATAGTTGTTTGGGAGACTTCCTTGCCGCCTCTTCAAGAGAGGTGAGACTTGGGGAGTGCAGATGTCTTAATCTCGTCTTAGCGATCGCTGGGCAGCTGCAGATGAGGTTCCTTACATTTCCTGCAGATGTCTGTTGTCGTGATTCCTAGCTTTTTCGCGTGAGCAACTGCTAGGCAGTTATATTGAGATACATAGGATAGATGTTTCCGGTTTTTGGTTGACCTTTCTGTGGAAATGCCCATATATATATAAATCTATTGTGAAGCATTGGCCTGGGCCACAACTTCACAAGTTATGTGAGACGCCGAGCGGCGCGCAATCTAAGACCTACATGAAAAAAAGGTTGGGAAATCAAAACTTTTCATTGTGGAATTTCCGTCTTTGACTTTCACACAAAAGTAAAAGCAAATGACACTAGCACATATGAAATCTATTGGACCAACAAGTCTGGCAATTGCGAAATTTATGGAGCTTACTCAACTTTTGATCGGCGTCTCCCTGAGATGCATTTGTTTCCACTCTTGGCGTGCTTAGCAATCCGGCAGCGCAAGCTGTCCTTCCCAAGCCGCTTTGTAATGGATCTAATAGAAAGTCAGCTCATTGAATAGCATAATAAAACTACATAATTAGTTTACTTACCTACTTGCCAAGGGCAGCACCCAAACCTGCACAAACGCTTTTCTTAATTATACTCTGTACCGAAGGTACATAGAGTATATTAAGTTTGTGCAAAAGTATGTAACAGGGAGAAGGAATCATTTCCGACCCTATAAAGTATATATATTCTTGATCAGCATCAACACCCGAGTCGATATAGCCATGTCCGTCTGTCCGTCTGTCTGTCTGTGTGTCTGTCTGTCTGTCCGTCCGACCGTATAAACGAAGAGATCTCAGAGATGGTAAGAGATAGAGGTTTGACATATATTTCTTATACTTGCAGGCAGATCAAGTTTATTTTCAATTTTTTCCACGCCCCCTCGCGCCCCCGCAATTTGGAAAAAACGTCATATCTCCTACAGTTTTGATGATAGATGTTTCGTACTTTCCAGAGATATCTAGTACTCAAAATTATTTATCGATTTGCTAAAGGAATGATAAAGATCGGATGAACGATACTCAAGTTATGAGCAGTTAACGGTCAGTTAACACCCCCCACCCACCCCACCCATAACCTAAGCATTGCGTTCAGCAGAAGCAATCTTAGTGAGAGAGAGAGAGAGAGAGAGAGAGAGAGAGAGAGAGACTTAAGAGAGCGCACTGCGTTGTGCGTTGTGTGTTAACTGGCTGTTTGACTCGTGACCAAATGCGCGCTGCGACATTAAGGGTGCAGAGTATGTTATAGTCGGGCTTGACCGACTTTCTTTCTTGTTTTTATCTGTTTTCACACTCATGTTCACTTGTGACTACGAAAAATAAAGCTTACATATATTTCACACCTTCGAAATGATCACGTTTCGATAGACTGTCGCGTAACACTTGATATCGATGAGACCATTTCGCGCGTGAACTCCAGACCAACTCTCGAAACAGCGACTAGCCAAATCTGTGCGAAATCCTTTTGTTTATATGGAGTTTCTGATTTCGTGAGTATTTTTCGGTATGTCAAGCTTTATAGTGTAGTGGTATGTTAGTGCAAAACATCCATTGCATCGCATTGAACTCCCAGTAAACCCGAGGACTCCAACATTTTCCTTAGTTCATTTTCATGTTTATTTCCTTAGAATTTGTGTGTAAGCTTTTTACTTAGAATACAACAACACATACTGTTACGTACGGACATAGAGCTAAGTAAATCTTATCATTAAAAATCGTATAAGAATATACATTATTTATATACCAGATCAATATCCCAAGAAGAACACAACATTGGGAGAGAGAACAGCTGGAGTCATTAGGGAAGGCAAAGAAATGTAGAAAGAGCAAAGATATGTGTAAAGTCAAAGAGAAGGGGAGCAACAGATCAAGATGGTCGCCCGGACTTTATAGAGGGCATCAGTGATGATAGTAGGCATGCGGATCAATAGGAGCGGGAGCGGGATAGTGGGCATAGGGACTGTGAGCCAGGGCTGGATAGGCGGCATGGAAGTGAGCAGGAATCGGAGCAGCCACGGGCACGGGAACAGGTGCGGGAGCTGGAGCAGGTCCAGCCCTATGCAAAGCAGTCAATGCCAAGGGATAAGAGAGTAATGGGGCTGGCTTGGGTACAGCTGGTAGTGGAGGTGCTGGTGCTGGTCCCGGCACATGCAACGGTAGAGGCGCTGGTGGTGGGGCTGGCTTATAGGCCAACGGCTCCTTGCGAACCACAGCATTGAAACCATGATGCGGATCAGCAGTGTAGTCTACGGTGCGTTTGGTACCATCTGGATCGACCAACGAGTAACTGCCCTTGACCACATCTCCATGACGTGTCTCATGCTGACTCTTCAAATCGCCCGTATAGCCATCCTGTATGTCATAGCCAAAGGAATATTTGGGTTCAGGATCGTAGGGTTCAGGGGCCACAGGTTTGGGGGCTGGAAAATGAGTTCGTTAAATGTTTCTTTTCAAAATTTAGCTGGTCTTAGCTACAAACTCACCAGGTGCCACATAGGCGGGGGCATGTAACGGTCCATGAGGCGGTGCATAACCCGCATACGAGTGTAGGGGTCCAATTGGTCCACCATAATATGGACCAGGTCCAATCACGCCAGCATAGGCAATGCCAAGTGCGGCGCTAAGCAGAAGTAGCTGGGGATTTAGAAGAGGTTTCTAGTGTCAGTCTTTACCTTACGAGGGTTGACCTTCATTCAAAAGGTGGGCATTTTTTCCCACAAATTTACTGAAAAGTAGTTGATTGTCTGACTTGAAATATGTATCTTGGTAACAATTGTATTCTGCTAGAGATAATGTTGCCAGTTTCTTCTCAAAAGCCGGGCAAGAAAATATTCCACCTTATGAGAAACGTTGTAGCGACAATTTTAAATGGTCTACAACAGCGGTGGGCAAGCCCTTCCCCCCTTTCTCCGAGATATGGCGCCAGTCAGTCTCATAATAAACTGCGTCGCAAATTAACTCTCTTCAATTTGTAAACAACAACAATGCCAATGTGAATCGGAGCACGGCGCCTACAAGACGGCGCAACAGCTGCATTTTGGGCGATCCAGACTCGCTGATAACGGTTGTTTCTTCTATTTTTGTTGCTGGGCTACTCCCAAACTCAAAATTTCATGCCCACCGCTGGTCTACAACTATTTGATGTGAGAAAAACAAACCGCCCAAAACGAATTATTCTTCAACAACTGCGATTTGGATATCTTAAAACATCAAACTACTGGGTTTCAGACCTGACTTGGACCTTAATGACTTCAGTTTGATTCCAACTACCAAAAATTAACAGAAAATTCAACGTTTTCCGACGCCAGAAGAAGCTGCTAAAGCTTCCAAATATAGTATACAAATATACATACCTTTAGCATAACGTTTTCCTTGCTCTCTCACACCTGATCTCCTTGCTACACTTCTCAAATAACCCAATCCCAAGCCACCTCTGAACGGTGGTCGGCTCCAAGCAAAACGACAATTGCGCTTTAATGAAGAAACTAAAACTGCAAGCGTTGCATCGCAGTTCTCGCATTTTATACCAAAGACTATCCGCAAATGTCGCCTGCTTCACATGGCGCACCAACAATACATAAACTAATTTAAGATCAAGAGAGAGAGAGAGAGAGACCCAAGCCAAAAGACCAAAAGCAATGATCATGCACATGGCACACCGTTTCGACTGGGCAACCACCTGGCGGCGAATCGGAATCGTGTGCCTGGCTTCAACTTTGCCGCAGTTATCGTGTCGACTTAGAAAGGTTATTCTTCCGCTAAACCATTTAAAGGGACCTCCGAGACTCTTGCCCTTTCACTTTTATTGTGCTTATTTGTTTCTGTTTATTTCTGGGCAATTCTTTGAGAAAACTTTTTTCATTTTAGACAATTGAAATGTTAAATTATTATCTAGGCCAGGATTTTGTATACGTAATTAGTGCCCAGCTCTGGCCAACAGAAGAGCCGAGGTGCACATAAATTGGCTGACTGGCAGTGGCTTTGACTATGGCGCTTGCGCATGTGCAAAAGGTCAGACAGTCGGCAATTGAATTAAGAAAAATGCCGGGAGAGACCCGAGTTGGGCAAAATGCAGACACCCGCAGCAACTAATAAAGCGAAAGGTCAATGTGCGCTAATGTCGGCACATAGTACGGTGGCTGCAACCCACAGACCAGACACTGCAGACCTGAATCACAGACTGCTTTAATAATGTCATTAATAATGCTCTATCAACAAAAAGGGTACATATTTATTTATGTTGTCGTTCGTCGAACATTCGTAGCTGACTGATCAGATTCCCTCTCAAGAAGACAAAGAGTAAATAGCTTGAATGGCAGCTCTTCCATTTCTATACGATGCCTTCAACTTGTCTTCATCAAATTCTTTTGGACCATCTGGTAATTCTGTTTATGTTTAAGCCAAAAATGGATATATATCAATTAGCTGAGGTGTACACAGCACACATACTTTTAAAGGACTATAAGATCCGACAAAAAACATCGAAGTTGTGCAGACAACTTTTGTGTATTAGCCACTTCAACTAACACTTGCCAACCGATCCATCACTTGCCATCTACTACTGTGGGCAATACCAGGAATTTGTTTATAAATAAAAAAAATCTTCATTTATTCTCGTAAATTTTATCCACCGGATACAATACTGTGCCAACGTTTTTTTCAATTTTCAAAACATGCTGAAAACTAATATATTCCATTACGATTCATTCCACAAAAGTTGTTTGCTGACATAAAACTTTGGTGCAAATTGACTGTCTGTGCTCTTCGATGCATTGAAGGAGGTGATGCTGATGGCGTTTGCGCTCATCGAAGTCCTAAACTAGTTTCACGCTTCTTTCTGCGACATCTTTTAAAACTTTGAGTTTTTTCAGTAATTTCAACGTTGTCAGATATTCATGATCGTCTTGCCACAGATTCTAAAAAACTCACTGAAATCTCGAGTTGCTTGAAAAAATGTAGGCTTTTTTCTGTAATGCATTGATGAAATGGTTTTTCTAACTGAAAAATATAAGCTAGAAATAATAAATATCTTTAAAAAATAATTTTATTACGCAGAAATGAATCTATATCTTCAAGTCGAATTGTT
>JBAMBO010003403.1:0-25512 GCA_037044535.1 Lordiphosa magnipectinata
GAGAATGTGTGGGGATGGCTAACACGTGAAGTATATGGATCAGGTCAGCAATATTCGAGCGTTCCCGAACTAATTGCAGCTATCAAATTAGCATGGGGCTCGATATCGTTGAATTATTTGGGAAAATTGTATGCATCCCTTCCAGACCGAATGTGTGAGGTTATGGAGAAAAAAGGAGGCTCAACACACTATTAAAAACTTTTTTTGGTTTAAAAACATGTTAGTAATTTCTTATTTAAGTAATATTGTTATTTGAAAAGGATTGAAATATTCTTAAATGGTTTTTAGATAAAGTGTCCTATTCAAGTGGTGCAAAATGAAGACTCCAAAATTTGTTACTTATTGGTTAACAATGTTTTTTGTATACTTACAACTTTTGAATAATTTCGTAATTTTCGTCTAATTACTACATTTAAATAAACTTTATAAGAAAACAAAAATTATTTTCCTAGATGGCTTGGTTTAGCAGCAATTAACTATAGAAAATCGACGTTAGAGGTGTCCTATTCAAGTGGCGATTATCAATTTTATTATCAATTTAATATTTTTATACCCGTTACTCGTAGAGTAAAAGGGTATACCAAAGTCGTGCAAATGTATGTAACAGCCAGAAGGAATCATTTCCGACCATATAAAGTATATATATTCTTGATCAGCATCAACAGCCGAGTCGATATAGCCATGTCCGTCTGTCTGTATGAACACCTAGATCTCAGAGACTAGAAGAGCTAGAGCAACCAAATTTGAAATGTAGACTCCTATTGTCTGCACGCAGATTAAGTTTATTTTCAATTTTTGCCACGCCCCCTCACGC
This sequence comes from Lordiphosa magnipectinata, assembly GCA_037044535.1. NCBI lineage: Eukaryota > Metazoa > Arthropoda > Insecta > Diptera > Drosophilidae > Lordiphosa > Lordiphosa magnipectinata. The sequence goes on from JBAMBO010003403.1 coordinate 815, forward strand.
CCCCGCAATTTGGAAAAAACGTCATATCTCCTACAGTTTTGATGATAGATGGTTCGTACTTTCTAGAGATATCTAGTACTCAAAATTATTTATCGATTTGCTGAAGGAATAATAAAGATCAGATGAACGATACTCAAGTTATGAGCAAAAAACGGTCAGTTAACACCCACCACCCACCCTAAGCATAATCTAAGCATTGCGTTCAGCAGCAATCTTAGTGAGAGAGAGAGAGAGAGAGAGAGAGAGAGAGAGAGAGAGAGACTTAGAGAGTGTTAACTGGCCGTTTGACTCGTGACCAAATTCGAGCTGCGACATTAAGGGTGCAGAGTATGTAATAGTCGGGCTTGACCGACTTTCTTTCTTGATTTTATTAGGAAAGGTGATACGTTTTCAAAAGTTTTGTTGTCTGATCTGTTTATCGTGATGAATTTGGAGTCATTTATAATGCATTTAGTAATTGACAAATGTCTATTAATATCTGGCGGATAATAAACAGCCGAGTTAAAAAAATGTTGCATACTTTTCGGCTGACCCACCTCAGGCATACAGGAAGGCTATTAAACATATGTTTCCATGAGTAACGGGTATATCGAAGTCGGTTAGAGCCGACTTTAACTTACGCTCTCGTTTTATATTAGGTTTTAGTATTCATTCAGTTCTTCACAAACTGCCATTAAAGTTAAGACGCAACAATTTAAGCACTGTTTACTTTATTTTTAACTCTTACAAAATATATTTTAATTACACAAATGAAACAAAATCGTCAGGTGTATACTCCTCACTAGGGAAAACATTGTTCTCTCACTCTGCATGCTCCATATCGTTTAGTCAGAAGTCACTGTAATGGTGTACCTCATGCGAGAAAGAGAAAAATGTCTCTTCTGCAGCTGTCCTCGTTTCAAACCTCTCGCCTTGTGCGTCATCTTGCAAAGCGCTGAAACATAGCATTAACTTTTAACTAAGTACCGATATGTTTGCACTAAAATTCAACCACTAAGGGCTGATTTCTCTTCTTCCAGATAGCTGCTATGTGTCAGATAAGCTTACAATTTACTATGCTATTTGTAAGTTTATGTGACATTAGCTCTATGTAGAAGATGAGAAATCGGCTCTAAAGGTGTCACTCCAAGCATCGGCATGCTTTGATTCACATAAGAGGTAAATAACTCTTTGGAAGGTCTAGCTTTCGTTAAAGGATGATCAAAGGAATTTGATGATCCATACATTACTCTCTCTCTCCAAACTCTTGTTCATCCGATCCTTCAATAAAATATTTCGGATTCCATCCATCGGATCCAAAAATGAAGCAAAAGGGAATTTCAGTCGGTTTTTGGGCACAGGAGGTTAAAGAAAGTTTCAAACACTCCGCGAATTGAGCCTTTAGCTCAGCGGATATCAAGAAGAGCTAGGCCAAATGGTGAGAGCATATTGCCAGACCGCTAGCCAGCGACTGAAAGGCTGTTGGCTCTCTTGGAATAAGTTTCGGCATGCGTTTGCCACGTCTCGATGTGAATAGCGAAATGTGTTCGGCCCCTCGGCGTGGCCATCGCTGCGCTTTTGATGGACGACTGGTTTGAGCCAGCGGACGTTGCCTTTGAATTGAACTACTATTTTGAGTTGAACTATATAGTATTTTGGTATTGGGGATTATTAATATTAAACGCTTTCAAACTAATTTGAAAAATTTGGTCGAAATCAGATGACTATATCTTCAAGCTGCCATAGGACTTATCGGTCGGAAAATGAGTCTTAGTGAGAAAAACTTTTTTGTTTTCAATTTTATCGTTCTTAAGCTTGGCGATTTTTATTTTGATATGTTTTCAAAAAGATTCACGAAATTTGGTCGAAATCAGATGTTCATTTGACGGAAAATGGATTTTAGTTACAAAAGTTTTTGATTTTTTTGTAAGCGTTCTTAAACTCTATCATTTCAAAACAGCTTTTGCAAGGGTATAAAAACTTCAGCACAGACGAAGTTAGCTGGGCCTTCTCGTTTTTTTTAAATTTTAGCCCCACTTTTGTTGAAGAAAGGTTCGGTTCGGATGCGTCCCTTTTAACAATATAAAGCCGAGCTAGTCCATATTAACGCATCGCTAAAATTCACAAGAAATAAAGGGAATTCGATTTAACGATCTACGAAGCTTTGAACGAAGTTTCAAAACAAAACATTAACTTCGACAAGCTGTGAAACCGCTACACAAACCGAACCTTAGACATTTTAAACTATTTAAACTTCTCAGAATTTGCGAGATATGCAGCATCGCATGGTTGAGATAGCAGATTGAAGAGCATTCTTTAGCTTTTCCTTATGCTGAGTGGCTTCTACTTACTGGCAACAACTTGAAAAGCAGTTCGAGCTGAAAATTTTCTTCAGTCTCTACTTTCAAGCTTTGCTAACATTTTCATTTGCTCACTGGCTGCCCACACAATGTGGACACACTTGGGCATCTCTGTCACGGCTAGGATTTTTATCAGCAACATGCAAATCTGCTCGACGTTTGACTGTTGATGGCGCATTTGCTTCGAAGGGCTTTCATTTTTCTCACTTCTTTGTGTGTGTGTGTGTGTGTGTGTGTGTGTGTGTAGCTTTCCATTTTTGTGTAACTCGTTTATTTGCATGTCGTTTGGCTAGGCTCAAAAGGGCTGCAAGTTCTAGCTGGCCCTTTTATTTGCACACTTTGGCTAATGGATTTCTTTCAGTTCTTCTCTTACTTTTTTTTTAGCGGTTGCACACGGCGTATGCTTGATATTTGAGACTGCCCCTGCTGGCCGCGTCTCGTAATATAAATTATGATGTGTTTTTATGCTTCATTTGGCTTTGGTTTTCAGTTTGCTCTCTTTTTTATTTTATACAATTTCAGAGCCTGCGGCATTTCGGCGACTTAATTGAAAATTCAATTAGGACCTGCGCAAATATTTTGTGGGCCACAAAAGGCGAAGGCGAAATTGAGTTTACAGCTGTTTATCTAAATAAAAAAAAAAAAAAAAAGGGAGGAAACAGTGCAGCTGTGTTGATGTTTCCATTTGGCGTTGCATTTTAATTACAACTTAAATATCTCAGTGCGGTTGGGCAGAAGTAAATTACAACTTCAGTGAACCGCAAAATGAAAGTTGTTTGTTTGTTTGGGCTTTTGGGTTTGTTGCGCAACTAAATCAATTTTGATGCACTGCAGTTAATTGCATAGTGTAAAGTTTATTAAACTAAACTAAATTGTATAACTCACGCTTTTCACTGGCAGCTTTAAACCACCATTCCACCCCCTCCCACTACCACTCTTTGGCTTTGGCCAGCGTACGTGACTTGATTGTCAGTTGCAATTTAAGAATTTGATAGTTTGACAATGCATTTTGGCTCGTTTTGTTGGCTGCTGCTGCTGCTGCTTCTGTTGCATTCCATTTTCCTTTTCTTCTATGTATTTCTATTCGATTTAGTTTGGGGTTTTTTCGTATCGCTTTTTGTTCTTTTAGAGGGGGAGTCCGAAATGGTCATGCGGCATTTGCCAAGTGTTGCGTGCTGCGAAAACATTAAAATGCCGCATAAATAAGCGTTTAGTTTTCTCCTTTTAAAGAAAGAAGAATGGGAAATGGCTTAAGACGTGCTGGCTAATGTGGCCAAACATTAAATTTGTCTCTGGACATAAGTTTAATATTTAGTTTGGGTAAACTTTACTGTTTAATTAGATGTTCCTATGTTGGTTTAACATAGAGAAAAAAAAAAGGTCAGATTCATATTGATATCCGTTGGTTAAAATGAACGTTAAAAAATAACATAAATTTTCATATCAATTGGGTACAAAAAAATATCTTTCCGATACAAAATAATATCATTTTTTTCGAATTGATATTGAAACGTATCAGAAAATGATTCGCAAATGCTAGAATTCGAAATTCGCAAAACAGAAAGAAACGGCATGCGTATTTTAACTGTGACAGAATCGAAAACTAACAGGCAGTAATAAATAAAGTTGTTGTCTTAGACCTGTCGAAAACAGTACTCTGATTTCATTTCTGGCAATAATTTCCGATTGGTGGGAAGAGGGCTGACTTATGGGGGGAGGGGGTAAAAACTAAAAAAGTCAAATAGGGTTTGTATAGGTATTTGGGTCATCCCTTTTAAACCTCTTAGAAAGTATAGAGCCCCTAAATGCTTACTTTTAGACAGACTTGAACCAATTCAAATTCTAATTTGGAGACTGCTGAAATGTCGAGTATATAATGCTGACCTATGATTGTGATTCGTCTCATACTGAGCGCTGGACAGTGGCAGAGAAGACGCTGAACGCTTTATTCTTTATCAACTGAGCAACAGTTTCTACAATAGACGTTGTGATTGATACCAAGTCTGGGGCTAAGAGAGTAACAAGACGTTCAATCGTTGGCTAGCCTTCAATGCGGTCATATCGAAGCTAGTTCAGCGCGCTTTAGTTTCGCACACCAATAAACTCTCACATTCCTAATTTCGTTTACTGTAGCGCTCAGTCTCCCGCTCTCTCTCTCGCGCTGTTAGCAAAAGGTCTTAGTTCAAAATGTTGGCTGAGTGCCATACATGTTATAGTTGTATCATGGTACAGCCCACAGAACAACACTCAGAGCAAGATAGACGAAACAGCTTGAAGAACAATTCAATTTTGTTCACTCACTCATGAATAGACATCGGATTTTACATATTTGCATATTTGGAACCGCATGTCCGATTTAAGATCTGATTGCACACATCTTATTTTTATTGAAAAACGATCTAAGTCCGTTAAAAACCATTTTGCATAAATTGCATATTTACATAAAAAAATACGCAAAGTATGCAAAATATGCAAAATATGTAAAAAAACCTATTTTTTTATGAAATGACATACTTCAGATACAGGATTATAATCCTTATATTACTTTGAAAATCAACTTCATCAATTCAACTTTTAATTAATTAAAATGCCGAAAATAAGCGATAAAAAAAAATGTTTGATTCAAAAATGGCTAAAAGAATTGGAATCAAACTGTTTTGAAATACAGGAAGACAACGTTGTCTTTCTGGGATATAACTCTCTATTTTCTCTGTAACTGGTATCTATTGTCTCCATACATAAATGAAACCAACAACAGTCGCAAAGGGATAAGAGTTACGCTCTCAAATGTTCTCACGACATTTCTGTTATTGTTGTTTCTGCATGGGTTTTTTGTTCTACACGCATACCTTATTTCAGTGAATGTGTGTCGTTTACTCTCTCTCGCGCTCCAAGCAAAAGCGCCTAGTTAAAAATGTTGCCTGAGCGCCATACCTGAGATTGTTGTATGATGGGTGTGAGTGTGCATGCTGCAGGTGGGTTGTGGGTTTGCGGGTGTGTGGAGTGGGATGGAGTAGGGGTGGGGCGGGAAAGAGGGGGAATGGGGAGGTGAAGAGTGTGTGAAGAGGGCGTGAAGAGTGGACGAAGAGAGTCAAGAGGGGGGAACAGTGGGCTTAGAGTGAGGAACAGTGGAAGAGGGGGGAAGAGTGGAGGGTGCGTGGGAAGAGGGTGTGGGGAAAAAGAAGGAAACCAAATTTAAATTAAATATTAATTGAAGAATGGCTGCCATGATTTCAAGTTGCCTCAACAAGGTGTGTAAGTTTTATAAAAAAATATTGTCGCTTAAAATTTCGGAATTTCTGTGAAATGCACAATCCTCATATATTATATTTACTAAAAAGGGGCGCGGGACGGAAATATCCCTAGACCCAAAGTTCACAATGTAGTTGTGCGGGAGAGGTATATTCTCAGCATCCACATGACAGGAAGGGATTAATTTATAATTCTAGAGTTTCCGAGTGCCTATAAAATTTTCTGCGCTTTCGTAAATAGTCAAATGAAAATTTGACAAATTTCGCGGTTTTTCGTCTAAGCATCTACTATACGCGTCTTCAATTGCCATCAATACAACATTCATAGTTAACTTAGGTCGTTTAAAAATTTTGCAAATTTCGCGATTTCCTTGACCATTTGATCTACTCCTCCTATTTACCCGCCGGTTTACCCTTCTTTATGATAATCTAAATTCAAATGAGAATTTTTGAAATTTCGCAATTTTTTTGACAATTTGTTTCACATCTTTATTTACCCGTGTTCTCTAACCGTCCATAAAATCTTCATCAAAATCTGAAATTAATGAACAATTTAGAAATTTCCCAATATTTTGGAACTTTCAAGGCACACCTTTCATTTGCTCGGTCTACAACTCCCATTTAACCGTCTATATATGCCATCTATATATTTTTAATAATAATCTAAGCTCAAGAATAAGAATTTTTGCAAATTTCTCAATTTTTATACATTTTTTATACAATTACAAATTTTACATATTTATTGCATATTTTACATATGTAAAATATGCAAAGTTTGCATATATTGAATATGCAGTTTCAAATGGAAAGTGGGTTATTTAATTAGTATAAATCCAAATTTTCACCCCAATCAACCTTCATTTAAAAAAGTGCATATAAACCAGAACACAAATTGAATATAACAAAAGAGTCTTTTATAATTGCGAAATAAGGTCTAAATCAGTATTTTCCAATGTCTATCTAATAAAATACTTAAAACTTAATAATAAAATTACGCATACGCCATGTGGGATCATATGGGCGGCGAGGGTAGGCGTGGTCCGATTGGTGCCAAACTTTTCCCACATGTTAGTTTGGCTATAGTTATCACACCGTCCAATTTTCAACTGTGTGGCTACATCTGTCGACTTGGCTATCCAGCTCAGTGTGCCTTGTAGAGGGTATATTAAAATTGTCCAGATGTTTGTAACGCATAGAAGGAAGCATCTCCGACCACATAAAATATATATATTCTTGATCAGCATGACGGGATTTGTTGATATAGCCATGTCCGTCTGTCCGTCCGTCTGTCCGTCCGTCTGTTTCTATCCTATCTTCTCCGTCAGTTTAAAAGCTATCTTAACCAATCTTTGCACGAAGCCTTTTGGTACGAATACGCTGCACATTTGTCGGAATAGCTGCCATAGGAAAGATCGGTCAAAAAACTAGTTTTAGTGAGAAAAACTTTTTTGTTTTCAATGCAAACGCCCCCATATCTCGCATTTTTCAGTTTTCTATGATTTTACACAATTTCACCAAGTTTTATGTCAATCGGCCAACTATATAGTATAGCTGCCATACAAAAGATATGTCTGAAAAAAACGTCTCAGTATATAAAACTTTTTTGTTTTTAATGCTATCGCTCCCAAACTTGTTACTGATCAATATTATATGCTACCACACAATTTCTGCCAAGTTTGATTTAAATCGGATGACTATAGCATATAGCTGCCATAGGAACGATCGGTTCAAAAAGTAGTTCTAGTAAGAAAAACTTTTTTGTTTGCAATGGTAGCGTCTTTATGCTTTGCAGTTATGAATATTAACGGTTTCCATACAATTTTGGGAAGTTTGGTCAAAATCTGATGAATATATCGTACAGCTGCCATATAACAAACAGGCAAGCACATGGTGTGGCAGCTCTGGGCACACTAATCATCGGTTTCACGCTGCAGCGACGCTGTGCAGCTTGCACCATCCCTAACGATGTGGCGGAGCGACAACCCACGCGCCATTCCTGGCTACGGCATCGCGCGGTTGGAGGCATAAGTTATATTAAATAAAGTTACTCATTAAATCCCGTACTCAAAGTGGTGACCCCGACTAAGTTAAAGAACATAAACAATAAACAAATCAAATTCATAGCAGTGTGTTAAACAAATGAATTTCAATCTCTGACGAAATTCACACGCACACACCCATACAGTGACGCCATTGTGGGATTCATGTCGACATGCGGCTTTCGATCAACATATTCAAGCAGCATCAAGCTAACTAAAGCAAGGAGCACTATTTCGACGGCAGCCAGCTAGATCCTCAACAGAAACAGCAATTTGACTCACATTCATACGCCCGCAACCAGCCCACACCCATACATACATGCATACAGGCTTACGGCGTCTGCAGCATACAATCAAACGAATTTTGGTACATTCGTACACACACACACACACGACCAACAGGCGCCATGTTTTTTCCATGAAAACAAATCTGGCAAATTTCTATTTGCGAATTAATTACTAGGATTCATGCCTCGACCACTGGATACCTGACGACTCCGCTGGCGCCCCGAAAATGAAATGGATCGTCCACAGAAAGGAGAGCACCTGGTTTGAAAAAAACTCCGGCAACACATACACATATACACACACACAGACAGCATCTACCAGCGCTCACACACAAATACAACCAGCAGTTTATTTTGTGCAAATCACACGACTGTCGCCCCTTACACGTCCAGCTGTCCACATCCTGCTACGAAAGTCCACAACGAGTGGCAAGCTAAAGTCCACAACGAGTGGCAAACGAAAGTCCACAACGCGTGACAATCGAAAGTCTCTACTCGAGGTACAATACCCAGTACTATTGAATGGGCAACTTCAACTGCAACAACCTCAACGCGAATCACCTCGAAAGTCCTCGACGCGAGGCAACCTCAGCCCTGCTTGGGCGAACTTGCTTATCGACCCCCACTCGAAGCAACGGCCTCACCGCTAGGTTACTATCGACGCAACTTCTCCAATCTGTACTTGGTGCACATGCTCAGTACTACGGATTTAACAGTTTCTACACTCATCGAAAACAGTTCGTCGCCTCAACTATGACACAAACATCACAGAGAGAAGTCTACGCAAGCATTCCTCCACATTGGGACTTGTACAAATTCTGTAGATGCTCACCCCGGACATACATTCATCCCAGCTATACTTAAATTTTTAAGATCATTCGTTCTGTGGCAGCTCTGGCCGCACTAATCATCGTTATCAAGCGGCAGCGATAACGATAACACACCCTAACGAAATGACAGAGCGACAATGCAAGCGCCATTCCTTGCGCGCAGCTTCTAGCTGGCATCGGCCACGCGCGGTATCGCGTCCGTTCAACTCAACGATAATTGTAAGCTTAAGTTATATTGAATAAACTTAGTTACACAATAAACCTCGTAGCTAAAATGGTCAAAGTAGTGGCGCCATCAATTGCTGAGTTTGGAAAATAACTATGCTAAGAATGTTCGACGAAAATCATTTAAGACCTTCATTTATATAAATTATACAAGCTGCAAGGGTATATAAACTTCGGTCGAGCCGAAGTTAGCTTTCCTCTATTTTTTAAGTTAGTTTTCAACTACACAGAATAAAAAAATCCCAGAAGACAATCACGGATTTTCTCAAACCAAATACTAGAAGGATTGATTTAAGTACGGATTTTTCAATCCCGAATTTCTTGTCTTGATGCTGACATTAGCTCGGGAGAGCTTGATTTTATCTTGTTATTCGAGCTCGATTTGATCCCTCAGTGGGATCCAATTAAGAAGGTCCGACATTGATATTCGTACTTGATTGGATCTCAAATACGGCTTGGTGCAAGAGTACCCGAAATCAAATAGAGCTTGATACTCGAACTACATTCAATACGAAAAGGTTTGCATCAAAAATGACTGAGATTGACTTCAAGTTCGATGTTTAAACTCATTTTGACTACAAAAAAGCATTTCACGAGAACTCCATATTAGTTTTTTAACGACCTTTTTGATTATGAAACAAGCAAGTTTACGATATCGGTTTATGATGAGCGGTTGGAGATGCAAAGGGAGCACAGCTAAAGGAGATAACAGCAACTCAAGCTGCCTTCCAGTCCGAGTTTCTTGGACTGTTGCAGGAAAAGAACAATAAGTAACACTTTCAAAGCATTTGTGCCTTGCAATACGCTTTTATTCCTCAAATCAATATCAAATCTTTCTATAGCAGATGAGTAGTCAGCAGAAGTACTCGTATAAGATTGGTTTGTTTGCTACCGGGGTTCATTTGAGGCAAGTTTCCAAATTTCATTGATGGCATTAAGGATATTCTGCAATAAACAGTAGCTTTAAGAAGGTTGATTACTTCATACGGAAGCTCTCTTTAAAGAAGTGCTCATTGTTGTCCGGAACGTCCTTCTCCCAAAACATGCCAAGCCGCTTCTAAAATATAAAATAATAACTTGTAAAGGAATTGCACGTATAAAAGTCACATTTTACAACCACTAACAAACATCCAAGCGCTTCTTGACTTTATTGACCAAATCAGCTATATAAAAATATAGCTGAAGATGTTAGATGTTGTCAGTGTGAATAGCAATTTTACATCTTCAAAAAATTCCGTGAGTTCTGCTGAAATGTGCTCAGTGTGATTAGCTTCTTAGGCACATTCTTCGTATATATTAATATGCTGCTTAGGGACTCTTTCGTAGCTGATTGCCTGAGATAAAACAAAACATGAATCAAGGCTGCATTTTGTGTAGCATTTAATTTGTATTTGTTATTATCCTTATGGTCCTATTTGTAAATCTGTTTCAAGTACCCGCAAATCTGCATATTTATTTAGCTTTGATTTCCCAATTCACTTTCAAATTATTTGAAACTTGAGAACTCGCACACACGAACTCACACACACACACACACACACATGTAATCCCATTGGGCAAATTGAATGGCAAACGTGGCTTCAATCGTTTCTGTTCTCCATGTGGCAAAACATTTTCCGCTTTTTAATACGCTTTCCATTTTATTTTATTTTTATTCTGTTTTTATTTTTTTTTTTGTGTCTCCCTCTGTCTGCAGTTGAATTTTAGCCCATTCATGTGCAAAACTCTTTCAGTGGCAAAGCTGGCCAACCAACCACCAGAGAGCAACAACCACAGTTCATTTGAGCGTGTAAAAACATAAATCAAAAAGCATGGCCTAATGGCAGCCAGCCTGGCTGGCCACACAAAAACCCAGATCATTCTGTGTCTCTCCACCTAACCACCACCTGATATTGTTTTCTCTTTCCAGCGAGAGGGAAAGGCCATGAAGTGTATATAAATTGCCTACTTGCATTTTAATTAAACTGACTAAAAACGAAGCCAATGTCAAATGGGTGAAACTGGAGGGCAAACAATGGACAGTCATGTGGAAATTTGCTTTAAATTGACCTTTAAACAAATTAGAAAAATGCTTCTTGGAGTCGTTTTGTGGGCCACAGCTGCCTTTGATGTAAATAATTTTAGCGCTAACAAATTTTTGCAAGCGCGACGACACCTTCATTAAATTTACATTTTCCGAAGTGCTCCTGGGGGGCGGTTAACTTGACCAGTACTGGAACCAGTTGACAACATATGGCACCTTCGCCTGACAGGCAGTTTTTCCGGAATGCCCAAGGGTGGTGGTGGTGGGTACACCAGTGAAAGTGCCTGCACGGGGTGGGGGTGGGGGGCGCGTGACCAGGTAATGGACTATAATTATGCTAAATAAGCCATGTAAAAAGTGTGAATGTATTTTGTGCGTCACACTGGCATTGGATAAAGGTGGTTGTTTGATGGTCAGCTGGACGAGTTGAGTGTGTTCTTCCTGCTGGGAAAGCGTTAAATTTGAAGCTAGTTTTTTCATAGAATATCTACCGAGAAAAAAATTGAAATGAAGTAGCAGTCATTTCCACATGTTTTCATTTTAACTTTACTGCGATATGGCTTAGATCAAGTTGGTATGTTCGAAAATATTACAATGGTATTTTCGATCTTATCGTTGAGAAATTTTTAGGGTTATCTGTATCTTTTCGTCATATCATGTAGCAACCGCCTTATTTCAATTTATAACAATTTTACCTCATGCGCTGGATGCATTCAAATGGCCTGCGGGACCAACAGCTAAGCCGCGAGCGGGATAATAATACCGTAGCTCTTGCGGGAAGGGGGGGGTTGTTGCTGCTGCTGTAGATCGCACTACATGTTATTTCATAAAGAGTCCCTACAGAATCTAAAAAACTTAATGAGACAATTCTCAAATTTCTCAACACCATGTCGATGTTGCTGTTGACCAGCAATTGTTTGATGACAGGCCGTACCAAAAAAAAAAAAAAAAAAAACAAAAACAAGGAGGAGCGGTGATTTGGAAAGGATGGTGCGGTGGTCTTAGATGTTGTTTGCCACGCCCCCTATTATGTACCCGCCCAACCATGGTCTTCAAATATTGTTGTTGGCTGAATACCACAAAAATAAATTAGTATTACATTTCAATTATGCTCCCATGTCGTCGGAAAATAATCAAGTTTAGCAATTCATATATATATTTAACAAATTAAATTCAAAATACTCCATTTTACAATCTTTAATTTTTCAATAATAATTTCCTGCATTTCGTTTCATTCTGTAGAACTAACAAAACTCACCTCATTGGGTTTAATACTACTAATAATCAAACAGAACTAGGATTAGGAGCCAAGGTGCGTTCATGATTAAATATAACGTTTACGTGGTATCATTTAGTCTAAGTCAATTCATGGAATAAAATAATTCTTCTGGGTTTATACTTCAAGGTGTATAAGTAGCAGCATAATGATAATTCAAATTAATCTTAGATTCGTTTCCAGTTAAATCCTCTTTCGCTCTTTTCTCTTTTTATATACAGCTGATCGTACACGCACTTTATGTTGTCCAATGCACTTTGAGCGAAATGACGATTTTTCTGGCATAAAGTCAAAAAATCGATGGTACTAATTTCGAAAAGTGACTTTAATTATCAAAAGTAAATACTTCAGTTAGATTAAAAAATATTTTTTTTTCGCCTGGGTGGCAACTCTTCTCTTGTGGCAGCTCTCTGAAGTCAGCTGATTTATCAAAACACGTGCTTGTGCAAATTGACGTAACCAGTTCATTGCATTTACAAAGTCAATAAATAGGCAAAGCTTCAAGCAAAAAATCAAGTTTAATATGGAAAACGAAGCTGACGGTATGTAAAATTGATATCTGCTGTGATAAGAAACGAAATGTTTGTTTTGTTCTTGTTGTCAATTGTTTTGTTTATTGTGTTTTTAGCAGAAAAATAACAAATGTAATTGTGTTCCGTGGAGTAATACTTTTGCTGCGCATGTAGGCGCAAGCAACTAAAAATGGCAAGTTATTTGTTAAAGCCCCTGGTATATAGTGTTATTAATCTTTTTTGCGCATTTTTGCGCTTTATCGAATAATTTGCATTTTCAGTGACATATGAGTTTTCGCACGAAACTCTGATCGATATTTGGGACAGAAACAATCGAAATGCAGATGCCATAACTGAATACATTAAAGCAGAGATCAACAAAAACGATTTAAGCCTAAAAAATATAGATCAAGTTAAAGCCAAAGTTAAAGGATTTATCTCTCATATAAATCGATATTTGCCAAAATGCCAAAGACATCTGTCAAGATTTAAGACCAAGCACTCAGAATGGCTTTTAAAAATTTTGGAAGTGGAAATTGATCATGAAAATACCGCAAGATCATCACCCTCCAATATTGGACGACCAAAATTAAAGCTATACTGAGGCAGGGCCACGATTGAAAAGAAAATTGGCTTCCGAACTTGCCGTACAGACTAATTTCTCAACGCCTTTACTTTTACATGCAGCCTCTGCCTCTGCTAAAAAAGGAAGGATATTGAAGTTTCCGGAATTTTGAAACAAGCTATGACAGAGCAAAAATCAGAAAGTCTTCAGTTAGAAAAGCGGAGTGGACATATTTCCATCACGAATACTGAAGCATTAGCTTTCTTATTGGAGAATGGACTTACAAAACAACAATACATAAACATAAAGCAGTTAAATAAAGCACACGGCTGAGATATATATCCTGGATATGATGAGCTAAGGACGGCAAAATTACAGTGCAGGCCTTCGGGAATTAGCATTACAGAAACTGTGGCCAAAGTATCATTAAAAAATTTGTTGAACCATACAGCCGAAAGGATTTTAAATATGCAAAAGGAAGTTTTAGAACAAATGAAAAATATTAGTTCTTGCACACTTATTATTAGCTATGGATTTGACGGGTCAACAGGGCAAAGCGCTTACAAACAAAAGTTTAATTCAGATGTGCCTATTTCCCTTGACCAATCGCTCTTTGTCACTACTCTTATACCTTTAATGCTAGTGGACTCATTTCAACGTATCATATGGATAAACAGAGCTCCGCAATCAGTAAGGTTTTGCAGACCTCTAAAAATTGAATACACAAAAGAGAGTTATGCCAAAATTTTAGCCGAAAAGGAAAGTTTGGACTTGCAAGTAGCGAGCTTGGAAAAGTTTTTATTTCAAAATTCAAATATTTCGGTAAGTTTTGAGACACATATGACATAAATTGACGGAAAAGTTGTAAATGTCATAACTGAAACAAAATCAAGTCAATGTTGCCCAATATGTGCTGCCAATCCCAAGAAGCTTCTGGAAACCACAAATTTTAGTTCTGAAATTTACAGACCTCAGCCTGATGCTCTAAAATACGGTGTGAGTCCTCTCCATGCCTGGATACGATTTTTGGAATTTATATTAAACATATCTTATCGAATTGATATTAAAAAGTGGCACATGAAAGCCGATGATAAAATTACGATGCTTTCTCGAAAAAAGGAAATTCAACAAAAGATATGGAAAGAAATGGGCTTACACATTAGCGTGCCGAAACAGAATGGTAGCGGCAATAGTAATGACGGAAACACCGCTAGGAGAGTCTTTGCAAATACTAAGCTTTTTGCATCAATAACATCATTTGACAATTTAATTTTGGATAAATTTCACTTTATATTGATAGAATGATCGTGCGAATACTCCATCAACACTGAAAAATTTCGAAATCTTTGCAGTCAAACGTTTTCGTTATATATGAAAACGTATCCGTGGTACCCAATGTCACCAACTGTCCATAAGATATTGGTTCACGGTTCTGATATAATCAACTTGTGCTTGCTTCCTGTTGGATGTCTAGGTGAAAATGCCTCAGAAGCCCGCAACAAACTCTACAAACTAGACAGACGTTCTCACGCCAGGAAAAATTCCAGATTAAATAATCTTTCAGACGTTTTCCATAGAGCTATGGACTCCTCCGATCCTTAGCTGTCAAGTTTGCGTTTAAGTGAGAGACAAAAGCTGATCAGAAAGAAACCCCTACCAAAAGAAGTAATAAGTCTTTTGGAGATGCCAACCCAACAAATGAGTTCTGTCGTCGTTTGGATCAGATCTTTATAACAACGATTCGGACACGCCAGCTAATTCTGATGACGAAGAAGATTGCGATAAAGCTTATTCCATTGTTTTAGATGAAGAGGAAATATAAAGTAAAAATGTGCTAACTATATTGTTAAAATAAATTGAAAAAATATAATTAATTTTTCATCTATTGTAGTGGGGTTGCGGTTGGGTAGGGGCAAGTGGCAGGGGGCGTGGTTTATACACATAATTACCTGTGCTTCGATTTGTCAAATGTGCCAAATTGCACAAAGTTCGATTTTTATAAAAAAAATTGACGTGTTGTCTATATCATTTCAGGTAGTTGTGAGGGCGGGAAGTTAAGGCGCGGCCCAATTGACGACATTTTTTTTTCGAAATTCTAGTTTAATATAAGACACATATACACAAAATTTCAAGGGCCTACCTTTATTTTAAGAGTTTATGCCACAAAATTTGGCTAATCGCCCATAGTGCAATGGTCAGCAACCACACCTCTCCTATATTTTTAGTTATTTGAACATTTACGAAACATCATAATCACAACAAAACACTCGTTTTTATGATCTTGTTTGTGACAATAAGCAGTTCTTGTTTATCAGCGAATGCAGAGACAAAACAAAAGCGACACATATAAATCTGTCCTGGCTGCCTACTTACATTTGGTTACACATACTTATGTCCCTGTATGCATATGCATGTTTGGACCAAGGCAAAGTAGTGTCAGGTAATTACCTCCGGGTCCGTATGTCTGCACAAAAAATTCGTGGCTGCAAACTTTATATATGTACTCTGCCTTCGCTTGGTCTCCACACGATCGGAGAATATATATAATATATGAAACAATTATGCATGCAATAGTTTCAACTCACCCTACGAAATTCCGATGAAGCGCTCCATGGTTTTCAGACGATTTTTTCTGCTGCTGTCTAAAGGTTTATGTAAAGTTGGAAAATTATTTCATATTTAATATTTCCGATTCAAAAATTTAGCAATTGATTTTGAGATTTTGGTCACGCAAACAAAAATATGTGGGGGAGCGTTACAGTTTGAGAGCCACTGGGCTACATTGCTCAGACGATTTACACTCTCGTGGTTTCTTTATTTTTTTTCTTTCCATACTCATGTATGTGTGTACGATCACTTGCATTTAGAGCATTTGTATTTAATTGATATGCCAACGAATTTTTATACTCTGTACCGAAGGTCCTTATTTTGAAGGGTTTGGTGTCCCCTGAAAACCTGAACCGTACAGATCCTCGGAGTATGGGTTTCGAATTGGGTAGCAGCCTTGCTTCTTATCGCTTCTATTACTCAAGTCAGGCTGCAGCTTCATCGTGTCGGCCTACACAGGCTTCAGTTTATGTGTGCGTTCAGTCAGTAAAAATTGATCTGCTCCTGTTCACTATATCCACCCATTTGGCGTGAGTTTTTTTTTTGCTAGGAACATTATTCCATTATTCATTGTACAACCAACTTGTTTATTAAATTTATTTCTGTGCAACACTTTTGCGTAAAAAGTAATATTCCTTTACACAACGCCCACATATGTAGTTGTTGCCCATCCAAAATAATGTCAAAAAACCCTCAATAAAACTGCGTATGCCATTACACAATTTGCTGTAGCCTTTTTATTGAATTTGTATAAATATTTTACCAGTTCGGCTGGTTTTTTAATTTTTGATGGATGACTCCATCATAGTCATGTGATAAGCTGCGTCTGCCTGCGCCCGTAGCTTTTCGCTCGTTTGTTGATTGACGTTAAACCAATTTCGTGTTGCATATTGATATGTTTATTGACAATTTGTGGCAAGGCACAGTTTGTGTTTTTTTTTTTTGTTTTTTCCAAAGTGGGCGGCTTAAATAAATCAAATTACTGTTGGGGAAAAATGGTGGCAATGCCAACATTCGTCGGACTTTTAATTGCGCAACAAACATTTACAATTGTTGCCTGTCTTAACTTACACAGTAGCGTTGGCGTTGGGTGTTCGGTGTTGGATGTTGGTTTGGGGGGGTAAAAAGATATGGAAAAGCCAAATGGCCAGACTCCGCCGCATAAATTGCCATGAAGTGCAAAAGTTAAGGCTCATTAATCATAAATATAAGGCTTTTTGCGAGTGGGTGGCCGCTGGGCCAGAAGGGGGGAGACAACGAGACAGATGTGTAAGCAAGCAGAAAAGCAGAAAAGGAGCCTGCAAATTATTTATAAAAAAAAGTTACTGCGGCGTAAAACTGTAAATTGCCTGGCATTAATAGATGTCTTCGCTTTATACCTGTGAATGGGTTTAACACATATTAAGCTTAACCGATGCGTGTGTCTGCGATGAGGATCTAAAGCTATGAGCTAGCCAGTTCCTGAACTTATTGAAAACCTTCTAGTAATTTCTTTCCCTTCTCCAATTCCATAAGATTATAAGATTATTATACTTTACCAGCCCAGATGACCGTTCTTGCCTTCTTTAGAGTAGATTTAACCGGAAAGACCAGTGACTGTTCCTTCATTCCTGTTCCTGTTACTTTGTCTGATGAAGAAAATTATTGGGTCTATGCTTAAATGAATTCAAACACTGCAAACTGACCCAGCGACCCCAAAGTCCAATAAAGCTTTGACGCAAGTAGCTTTTAACAAGAATTTATCCTAAAAGTATGGAATTGTTGGAGGTTTTCCAGATTTCAAGGGAAAAATTTTACCTTTTTTTGCTCATAACTTGTGTATCGTTTATCCGATCTTTATCATTTCTTCAGCAAATCGATACATAATTCTAGAAGGTACGAACAATCTATCATCAAAACTGTGGGAGATATGACGTTTTTTCCAAATTGCGAGGGCGGGAGGGGGCGTGGCAATAATTGAAAATAAACATAATCTGCCTGCAAGTATAATGTGTTGTTGACCCATACAGGTCAAACCTCTTTCTCTTACCGTCTCTGAGATCTCTTCGTTTATACGGACGGACATGGCTAAATGGACTCGGCTGTTGATGTTGATCAAGAATATATCTTCTTTATAGAGTCGGAAATGATTCCTTCTGGCTGTTACATACTTTTGCACAATCTTAATATACTCTATGTACCTTATACAGTATACAGAGTATAAAAACGAAAGCGTTAGTTAAAGTTGGCCCTGCCCGGCTTCCATATACCCGTTACTTAGGGAAAGAAATGTTTAATAGCCTGCTCTTATATTAATTAACAGTTCGTTAACATTAATGTAAACATATTAACATTATGTTAGCATTATGCTGGCCCCAAATAAATAAAAAAAAGTTGTGTTCCTTAAGGAAAAGCCGAAAAGTATGCAACTTATATTTTTTAACTCCGCACACTATGAAAAATTCAGAGATTATTTTGATTATTTTGGATTTTGGAGTTCAAAACTCAGATCGATATTTTGAAAATTTTTGGAGTTATTCAACTAATTGAATCACACTTGAGCTGCGAGCAGACAATAGGAGTCTACATCTAAAATTTGGTTGCTCTAACTCTTCTAGACTCTGAGATCTAGGTGTTTATATGGATGGTCGAAAAAGTAGTTCTAGTGAGAAAACCTTTATATTTTTAACGCAAACGCACCAAACCTCGTATATATTGGATTTTTACGCTTTTACATAGTTGTACCAAGTTTAATGAAAATCGGACACCTATAAAGTATAGCTGCCATACAAAAGTTAGGTCTAAAAAAGTCTTAGTAAAAAAACTTTTTTGGTTTTCAATGATATCGCTCCCAAACTTGTTACTGGTCAATATTAAATGCTTCCACATAAATCTGCTAAGTTTGATCAAAATCGGATGACTATAGACCAGAGGTCGCATAAATCGGTCCCCCATTTGCGTTTGTCAGAAAACGACAGCTTTCGTGCGACCACATTGAAAAATGGTACCGAAATAACCTTTAACTTCGCTCTCTGCTCTATTTGGTTGTGAGAGGAGAGAAACACATTTTTTTGATTTTTTTCCTCTTATGTCTTTTTGGGACCGTTTGGCCTAATTCCCAAATTCAAAAGGTCTTCTTCGTATGTATGCATCGGTGTGTTAGGCTTGGATAACGATATGAATGTATGCGACGAACTATATGCGCTCTCACGTTCTCTCTCGCATAGACTCTCCCTCTGCTTATGCTAAACTCTGGCGCAACTCTTGAGTCTGCAACCTTTTCAAATAACATTTTGAAAGTTTGGTCTTCGAGAAGCACGCAATTTAAGACCAATTGACTGAGTGGGGCCTGTTATTCGGTTGCTGTCAGACCGATCAGTGCTGTGTGGTCAACCACAGCCACTTAACAGTGAGCGCGATAACAGAACACATTCGGTTGCGGGAAGCCCAAGCCCCTTTTATATTTGGTTTTACGGTCAGTGACGTGAGCAGAGCGAACTGAAAAAAGGTTTGAAAGTTATTTACGAGCTATGCTATAGATTACAACGGCCATGAGAACGATCGATCGAAAAAGTATTTCTAGTGAAAAAAAACTTTTGTTTTCCAATGGTAGAGTCTTTATGTTTTCCAGTTATGAATACTATCGGTTTCCACACAATTTAGGGGAGCTTGGTCAAAATCTGATGGACATATCGTATAGCTGCCATATAACAAACCTGCAAGCAAATGGTCAAAGTAGTGGCGCCATCTATTGCTGAGTTTGGGAAATAATTCAGCTCAGAATGTTCGAGGAAAATCATTTATAACCTTAAATAATATAAATTATTCAAGCTGCAAGGGTACACAGACAAAAAAACGTCAGGAAATTTTCAATCTTTTTAATCTTGGAGTAAGTCCGGCATGAGCTTTAAATTTAATCTCGATTTACAGGATATTCGACACAATTCAAGCTTTCAGGGAATGGCCCGTATCATTCCAAATGTGCTTACTTCAATCCCCTTTGAGATCACATGTTCATAATTAAGAGAGCTAGAGCGACCAAGTTTAAGTAGCATTTGTGACATGCGGCAACAAACGATTTCGATGGTCGTGAGCGATGAGATGCCACGAATGGAATCGTGTTCAAGTGCGTATGGTCGTGGGTTCGAATACCAGTTATAAGTAAGTTTCTTTTGGAAAATTCGTGCTACATACATTTTCAGAGCCAGAAGGAAACTTTACCGACCCTATTAAGTATTTATATTCTTTATCAGCATCAACAGCCGAGTCGATATAGCCATGTCCGTCTGTCTGTCCGTCCGACTGTCCATCCGACTGTCTGCCCGTCTGTCCGTCCGTATGAACAAACAAATCTCAGAGATAGTAAGAGATAGAGTTTTGTCATGTATGGGACATATACTTCTTATACTTGCAGGCAGATCAAGTGTATTTTCAATTTTTGCCACGCCCCCGCAAGCCCTCGCAATTTGGAAAAAGCGTCATATCTCCCACAGTTTTGTGGATAGGTGGTTGGAACCAAGGTGAATTTACTTATAAGGTGACTTACTCCGTTAAGGTGAGGGGCCATAATTTTATTCAACTCGCTCTATCGGCTCTCTGAGACAGATGACAGCTACTCTGAAAGGCAAATACTTGAAAAACAATGCAAACATTTTACATTCTGCACTGTTCGTTTTTAGCACAAATTTCGCTCAAACTCCTTAACACAACGCCTGTGCTCCTCGACCACAGCTCTCTTCTGCTTTCGTTAGGTACAGCAACATTCCGTTCCAAAGTTCTGGAGCGACATCAAATGGAATATCTCGTGGACATGTTGATATCTAATAGTGAATCAAATTCATATAAAATAAAACACACATATGAACCGATGATTAATAAGCAAATTTTCACTGACAATGATAAAAATAGAGGAAATCTAACTTCGGCTCGACGGAAGTTTATATACCCTTGTAGCTTGTAGACTTTATATAAATTAAGGTTTTAAATGATTTTCGTCGAACATTCTTAGCTGAGTTAATTCCCAAACTCAGCAATAGATGGCTCCTCTACTTTGACCATTTGCTTGCCAGTTTGTTATATGGCAGCTCTACGATATATTCATCAGATTTTGACCAAATTCCCCAAAATTGTGTGGAAACCGATAATATTCATACCTGGAAAACATAAAGACTCTACCATTGGAAAAAAGATTTTTTTCACAAGAACTACTTTTCGACCGATCGTTCCAATGGAAGCTATATGCTATAGTCATCCGATTTCGATAAAACTTGTCATAATTGTGTGATAGTATAATAGATTGATCAGTTACGAGCTTGGGAGCGATATATATATATATATATATATTTTGTATGGCAGCTAAACTATATAGTTGACCGATTTTCAACTTGGTGGAATTATGTAAAAGCATAGTAAACTTATACATGAGAGGTTTCAGCACGCTCGCGTAGGTGACAAAAAAGTTTTTCTAACTAGAACTACTTTTTCGACCAATAGTCCTTATGGCAGCTATATGATATAGTCATTCGATCCGGCCGGTTCCGACAAATGTGCAGCTTCTTTGTACCAAAAGACTTCGTGCAAAGTTTGGTTAAGATAGCTTTAAAACTGACGGAGGAGATAGCATAGAAACAGACGAACGGACAGACGGACATGGCTTTATCAACTCAGCTCGTCATGCCGGTCGAAAATATATACACTTTATATGGTCGGAGATGTTTCCTTCTATGCGTTACAAACATCTGGACAAACTTACTTGACGATGTTTACATTCATACTGTCAAATACAGGGACCCTTGACAGAGAGCAGATGTAGGGAGTACGACACTTTATAAGTAAATTCACCTTGGTTGGAAGTTTCTTACGCAAATTGAGTAGTCATCAGTATTATTGATCGATTACTCTTGGAAACCGATGCTACTACGGGCTCAGTAGGGAGTTCAAGAGCAGAGCCTTTTCTCGAAGAACAAAAATAGCGCTATACAAGTCGCTCATCATCCCAGTCCTGCAATACGGCGCAGAAGCATGGACAATGACAGCAACGGATGAGGAGGCGATTGGCGTTTTCGAGCGAAAAATCCTTCGGAGGATATATGGACTTTTAAAAGTTGGCGAGGGATACCGCATTCGAATGAATCACGAACTGTATGAGCTCTATAAGGACATCAGTCTAGTCAAGCGCATAAAGCAACAGCGGCTGCGCTGGTTAGGACATGTAATCCGGATGGATGAAGGGGCTCCAGTAAAAAAGACGTACAAAGCGAATGCGGCTGACTTTGGAGGACAAGGCAGGAGGGGACGCCCACCACTAAGATGGGATGATCAAGTGCGGAAAGACATTTCCAACCTTGGTGTGAACAACTGGTGCCAGCTCGCACAATGCAGAAGCGAGTGGAGGGCATTCATTGCAGCGGCCAAGAAAGAAGAAGAAGATTATTGTTCGATTTATCGCAGAAATCTGTTTTCAGAAATGGTTCATCATGTCGAGATTTTTAGTAATTTGAGCTTAAAGTTGCAAAAATTTCATATTTTGACCCTTTTCAGACGCGTTTTGTGGAGAACCATATACATTTGTTTTGATTTGATCCTAAATTACTATTTTTTAACTTTAAAATAAACTATCCCAAAGAGTTGTACGATTTTTTTTAACGAAGATATACCATTTTGAATACATAGTCTCGATAATTATAAAATAACAAAAGCTGCACAAAAGTATGCCTTGCAGAAACAATAAAAATTTTCAATAAAACCCATTGCATACTTAGGGGCAGCAACAATATATTGGGTTTTAGATAATCTCGGATACAATTACAGCCGCGAACCAAGGCTTCGTTGGCAAAACTGAAAACGCAGATCTGGTTAATGGCCGTTGATTGATTTGTGGGTGAGTTTAAAAATGGTACTCGAGTACCCTCTCCTAGGGACATGCAATAGTCCATTATACCATTATAAATATCGATTTTGATACACGGTAGATGCACTTTTAAAGATATTCAAGAATTAAGGTTTAACTTCTTCTGGAGGTACCTTAACCAATTGTACGATTAAAGTGAATTTTTGATATTGCGTTCTCAATGACAATACGGACAGTAGTTGCTGAATTTTCCAGATTTTTATTTTAGACCCTTAAAGTCTAAGATCAAATTGTTTTCGTTGTGTGTTGCAAGTACAAAAGTACCCATAAAACGCGATTCGAGGATTTATTTCAAAACTGGATATGAGGTGATGCTTACAGGCGTCCCCTGTATCATAATTTATGGGTCTCATGCCGGGATTTTAAAAAAAATTGGATTTTGTTGAACTGTGTAATTGACATAAAAATTTGTGTTTTCACGAGTGTTACCAACAATTTTTCGGCGTATACTTCCGCTGCGTCGCTACGACCTGCAGAAAGTCTGTCAGAGAGCCAAGTACCTGAGGGCCTTAAAATTTTGCCATCGGCGGTGTTTGCAATGACCTGTTTTTAAGCAATGAACCGCACTCTCTTGGCGTCTTCTAAATACCGATTTCATGTATTATAATATAATATTATAATCGGGAGCAAATGCGAGCCTGGCGGCGTCCTGAACTGCTACAGAGTATATTATAGTCGGGCTTAACCGACTTTCTCACTTGTTTTAGGATGCAAATGTTAGCGTATTTTGATATTTGGCAGAAAATAAATCCCCCATTTGCCTCCAATTTTGAAAATAGATTTTCAATACAACTAACATATCCTTAAAACAAGAAAGAAAGTTTAACTATAACATACCCCGTATCTTTAATGTCGCAGCTCGCATTTGCTCACGAGTTAATAAACTTGATCTGCCTGCAAGTATAAGAAATATATGTCAAACCTCTAGGTTAGGTTAGGTTAGGTTAGGTTAGGTTGCAATGGTTGAAATGGGTGAGAATCCCATTTTATCACTTAGGCCAATGAAGGCCCGTTGTGTTACCATATAACCCTTTCTACGCTGCGATCGTAGAGGGAGGGTCTTTCCCGTTAAACCATTTAGAAAATATCACAAATTTGAGTAGAGAGGCTAGATCTATTTCAGAGATGTCTGACAGATCGTTTAGAAAGGGACGACCCAAAACTGTGAGTCGCCTTCTGCTAAGAGCTGGGCAATGACAGAAGAGGTGTTGTACACTCTCCTCCTCGTCCAATGAATTGCAGCTTCTACAGAAGTCATTATGTCTGATGCCGAGCCTAGCGGCGTGTCTACCTATTAGGCAATGTCCTGTAAGGGCCCCTACTAGTAGGGAAATATGCAGTCTTTCTAGACGGAGTAACGCCCTAGATTTTTTAATACTAAGAGTAGGCCATGTAAGCCTAGATACTTCACATGTGTGTATTGTTTGCCATCGATTCATGGTTATTCGATGAGTAGTTTCCTTTGTTTGTAGCTTAAAGGTCGCAAGAGGCACCCCTATGTTGCTCTTATCCGGTAAGAGCTGAGTGGAGAGAGATTAATTTCGAAGTGCTGAGCCATCTCATTAAGAGATTTGCGGCACTCCGTGAGAGTTTTGGTATTGTTGATATAACCGTCAAGGGCTTTAAATGCAGCTTGACTATCTGAAAAAATGAATACTTTACTTCCTTGGATTGCGAGGGTTCCCAGAAGGTTGGTAGCCTCCTGGATGGCTACAACCTCTGCTTGGAAAACACTACAATGGTCAGGAAGCCAAAATGAAGTTTCGATCCCGAGCTCTGGACTGAAGACTCCTACCTGTCCACCCAGTTTGGAGCCATCAGTGTAAAAATTTATGGCATTCGGTTTGCAGTGAGG